>VWPU01009433.1:0-92297 GCA_013398955.1 Callaeas wilsoni
CGGGGGCGGGGGCGGGGGCGGAGCCGCATCATGGCGGCAGGGCGCCTTCCGCCGGGCGCGCTCACCCTTAAGCAGGTACGGGCGGGCTGGGGGCTCGGAGAAGCTGCGTCCCGTAGAAACGATGGGGAGCTCGGTGGCTGTTTAAATATCCCTCGAAGCAAAGCCGCCGAGGGTGCAGCTCGCAGCACAGTGCTGGGGCAGCGGGCAGACTTCCCTCTCTCCTTGCCAGTTCCTGAGGCGGCAGCAGGTCCTTCAGTTATACCGTAAGATCCTGCGGGCTATCCGGGAGGTTCCTGCTGAGCAGGATCGCCGCTACTTAAAGGACTGGGCCAGGGAGGAGTTCAGGAGAAATAAGGATGCTACAGAAGAGGTGAGGATCGGGAATCCGCAACTGATCGCCTGCCCTTGGGAATGGTCACTGCACTGTCCTGTCCTGTGTCTTGGGGGTTTGTTTCGTAGGTGTCGCTTCTAGACTGGTGAGAAGTCTGCTACTATTTCCTCATATATGCGAAGAAATAATCCAGCATCTCTAAATATCCTCCCTCTTAGCAATAGTAATTCTTCTCAAATTTCCAGAGAATAATCTGGAATTAAAAACCTAAAAAACAAATACTCTGCTTACTCAAATCACAGATCAGGAAGACTGTATTGAATAATATGGTAACTAACAAACTTAGTAATGGTTAAGGTTTTTTAGCTTTTTTTTTTAGCTTTAATTTCACCTATATTCAAGCAGAATGCAATCAAATGAATTTGTTTGAATCGAATGAGTTTGGGATATGAGGCAAGTGCGAAATGCAGAAACCTTCACACTTCTTGTACATCTCTTGTACAAGTCCTCTGCTTCCTAGTTTGTTCCTTTTTCTAGCCGGGGCCCAAGGAATTGGTGGCTGAATTATGCAGGCAAAGCCTTAGAGTCCTTAGATAATGTTGAGAGAAGCACGCACCTGCTCTGTGAAACCCATCTCCGTAATGCTTGTGTGCCGTTCTCGCTACTGGCGGGCAAAGGCAGTACACACAGAGGCATCAAGAAAACATTATTATGAGTTTGAATTCTGTTAAAAACTGAGTTTTAAAGCAAAGCCACAACCAAGTACATCGTTAAGGAACTGGAGAAAATTAATCCACTTATTTACCTGGGTTTTTAACCATCTCAGAGACAGTAGTGTTATGTCACACGAAGAAGTAGATGACAGTAGTGCCAGTAAGAATTATATGTATTTTAATGCATTAAAAGTCTGTGTGCTTGTGTAAAACCTGTGCTGTGTACAGATGTACAGTTCACTAGATTCCATTGTCTTTTACAGGATGCAATCAGGATGATGATTACTCAAGGCAACATGCAACTTCAGGAACTTCAGAGAACACTTAAACTGGCAAAATCCTGATCTCAATTTTGTCGACAGTTGGATTTTCATCTGCTGTAAATAAGCACAGTGTTTTTTCCAGAATGTGGTTACAATGGCAGCGTTTGCTGGCAGCCTGGTAATGTTTGAAGGGATCTGCCACAGTGGAGAGTTTTGTTTTTTCCCCTTCCCCCTCCACTTCTCAGTTTGGTTACCCTCAGAAGTGGAAATCAGTTGGACACAAAGGACTTTAAAGAATAGCATGAATGATGTATTATATGCTGTAGGAAAAGCAGAAAGCAGCAAAGATTACAACAGCTGTGTCAATGCCACTGCAGTGGAAAATAAATACATGCCAGATTATTTTGTCTGCTTTTTACTGTGGTAACTGTAAGTTGTAATATTCACAATGACAGCTCTTCATGTACTGTGCCAAGGATTTTCACCAAAATTTGTGATTAAAAAAGAATTTGGGATAAATAAATTGGTCCAGAACAAACAAACATTAAAAAAATGTTTTATGTGTAGATGTTGATTTTCAGTAGTAGCTGAATAAAACTTAGAAGGGGAGGTCTTTATATATGAAAATGGGAGATTTTAGCTCCAGAGACGTTTATTACTAAGTACCTTAAAACTAGTATTTAAAAGTCAATAGATAAAGAATTTCAGGTAGAAAATACTAACTGCAAATGTTGTGGTTTGTTTATTCAAATGTTTTACTACTTCTAATTGTTAGCTTGCAACTG
Source organism: Callaeas wilsoni (assembly GCA_013398955.1). Classification (NCBI taxonomy): domain Eukaryota; kingdom Metazoa; phylum Chordata; class Aves; order Passeriformes; family Callaeidae; genus Callaeas; species Callaeas wilsoni. The sequence continues at coordinate 2,093 of VWPU01009433.1, forward strand.
TTCTCACTTTCCTTGAGTTGCAGTGTATCTTTTTTTTTTTCCATATAATTTAAAAATGCCTGGATGAGCTGGGGATTTTCTCCACATAACTAGCATTAGATAGATGCCTGACTATTTTAGATTGTGATTCCAAGACATGCAGGAACTCTTCCCTCTCCCACTCTGCTATTGTAGTTGCCCTAGGGAACACCCCTGCTTTCCAAGGTGGTTTTCTGCAGAGTTGCTGAGCTGGACAGACTGGCAGCAAATCTGGTAAAGATGTATCACCACTGGCACCAGGGAAAGGACAGGACAGAATTCCAGGCTACAGGAGGAATGACAGACCCCAGTTGGGAACAGGAACTATGATCCAGATTTGTATAGACTGAAGCCTCTGAGCTTCAGTCAGTGAAAAACAGGTATGTAAAAATGCTTCATAAAAAAATTATATTTTGTTAACATTTTCTGGTAGAACAGACTGACAGAACATTTTTGTGTTGGGGATTTATTTTTCATGTTAAGAGAAAGTGCTGCTTAGAAAGGGATTTTGACTGAACAGCCATAACCAATGTTGGCTGTTACCACAGTAGCCTTCCCTTCCCCTTCAGCCACTGCTTGGAGTTCCTTAATCAGGAGGCTTTACCCTGCTGCCTCATCATGGTGCTTTCCTTTCGAGCCCGGAGCCTGCATTACCCCTTTGCCTCCCAGTCTGTACAGTTCTGGGCTGTGGGCACGTAATCCAGAGCTAGGATTGACAGGCAGGGCCCTGGACAGATGCTGACCTCTTGAGTGCTGCTGCCCTTCAACTCCACTGCTCTGCGGGCTTGCCAAGATAAAGTTTCCAGCCAGAAGCCTTAAGGAGTCCAAGTAAAGCCTGCCAGGTTAAGTAAATTTACCAGCTGAGTAAGGTAGGTAGATCACACGTGTTTTATAAAGTTCTTCACAGTTTTGAAGAAAGGAGTGGTATAGAAAGGAATTAGCAGAAAATGCTTTCCTTTTACCCTACACTCACTGGCTTCAGAGAACCTCTAACATCAGTAACCTGCAGCCAGGTTACTGCCTTAAATTACTTGTATTTACTTAAAGTACTTGGACCTATGACCTTGGTAGTGTGGTCTGTATGTGAAGTAGAGCTAAAGCCACAGCCTCTCCCTTGAGCTTGGGAAAGCTCAGGACCGTGTGTGATCTGTGCACAACTCAGCCCTGCGTCCGGAACTTCTGAAATGGGCACCTGCACCAGCCAAGAGACACCAGTCCCTGCAGCCTCCCTCAGCACAGATGGCAGACTCCATTCCCATGTTTTATAACCACAAACAAAAAGCTTAGAAGCTGAAGTCCAATCTTCTGGTCCCCCTTCCGAGTCAAGTGAGGGGACTGTGTCAGTTTTCTCTGGCTAGAAAATGTTACACCAGGCATTTCTGAGCAACACTTACTTTAATTGCTTGGCAAAACATTAACTTCATCCAGGTGATACAAAACTTCAATAGCATGCTTCTGCATTCCTACTGTAGCTTAAACAAAACTGTAAACATACCAAAGTGTCTATATTAGACTACAGAAGTCAGAGCAATAAAACTAGTATTTCCATAGCTGCAGATACATTTCTCTTGTTGTGATAGTGCATTAATAGGAACTTTAAAAATATTGCTGTATGACTTTCTTTGCTTTATACATCTGCTAAGACGAAAGCTTAATTACTAATTAGTGAATGGTGTTCTTCAACACTGTAAAGTATTTTGTATTGATTTTAGAGCTCCTTAGTACAGAAAAAAAGTATTTTTCTCCTTGGCATAACAGTACCATCCTGTGTTGGGACTGATTTTGAACAGTTTTTCTATCATGATCTGGTAAGTAAACTTACTTTTCTAGCAGAATCTGATGGAGCCTTCTCAAAGGTATAAGGAGGGAACCCTAAAGGGGTGCAGATACGATGAGTTACAGTGCCTCGAGATTATTTGGACTCTGTCAGCATGGACAACATTGGTCAATGAAAGTTTCGATTTTATAACAAAACACATTGATAAAACCTTTAAAATGTTGAGTTCTGTTTCGTGGGATTGTTTGTCTTAAAACCTGTAGACTCGCCAGGACCTGGTCTCCTTTTTAGAGACAGGAGGGAAAAAACCAGAGAGAGGAATCATTCAGAGGAACAAAGATAGACAGTCTGGACAAGGTGCCTGGGAAAAAATCCTGACTGCAGAAAAAGAAACATTTGAATACAGGGAGCCCAGCCTTCACTTCCTTAGATAAAGGACTTTTTCAAGCTTCTTCAATATAGACAATTCAGCCATTTCCTGCTCGAAGGAAAAGAGATTTATATAAAATTTACACCTAACAAATAGACCACAGTTACAGTAAAATACTTGCTATCCATGCCCTAAACAAAAATTCTTAGATTAATGGAGTACAGCCCCAACAACAGTGTAACCACAAGGAGCTCTGCAACCAGGACACCATTAAAAAAAGACAAATCTGATCTAGCACTTGTTTTAACAATGGAAAACCAAGAGAAAAGCAAAGTGGTAGCTGAAGCTCTGTACCTAATGGGATGAGTCGCCTTAGCATCTCCCTCCGTGGTTGCCTGCCCTCTCCCAGCTGGAAGCCTGCATCTGTCACCTACCTGGGCTTGTAATTGGAGTGGGTTCTTTAGCTTCTCTCCATTGACTAGAGAGAAGCCCTGGGAAGATGCAAAATAGGATCAATGGCCCTTCATCACTAAGTGATTCTGTCAAAAGCTTTCAAACATCCGATTTATTTCAGTACTGGTATCAGAACACGATTACATGTAGCATACAGTGGAACCCTCTAGCCTGTGTCCTGTGTGGAAGTAAGGGAATTCCCTTTTCAGAAAGCAGTTTTGGTTACTAATGCAGTTTGGTTTCAAGCAGCATCTGGAAACTGAGAGTGCAATATTAACAGACTCTTGGAAATAACAAAGAAAGGATCTAATCTGCAGCATCTCTTTGTTATCAATATAGTTTGCATATGAACTCTCCTCAGTTACGGAGTTTCCAAAGTTATTTCTACTCCTGAAATAGAGTGTTTTGTTTGGATGTAACAGGCACTGCAAATATCTGTCAATATTCCATATTCCCATACAGCAGGTTCCAAAATGAGTCCTGCTGCTTGGCTATCTGCCTGGCAGGTGCTAGCTCTCTTTCTGCACTTTAGTCCTTAATTTGCTCAGCTCCTCTTCTAAGCATTTGATGTGCTCCTTGAGTGCAGCTTTGTCTTGCTGCGCTCTCTGGTTCGCTTGGCACCGGGCTTCTTCTATCTTCCGCTCGTACCACTTCTCCATCTGCGTGGAAACGGCCTCGAAGAAGTACTGGGTTATCTCCAGGGCCTGGGAGGTGTCTCTGAGCGGAGGGGCAGGTGGGGCAGAGGGCTGCTGCTCCTGGCCCTGCTGTGCCCCAGCGTGGTGCAGCGCTTTGTGCCTCGACTGCCCACTTTTGCTGGACTTTTTTGTCTGAGTTCCTTTGTCAATGAAGTAGCCACTCTGTGGTTCAGTCTTTGCAGGTTCAGTCAATGGCTGCAAAGCAGCTTGAACTTTAATGTGTCTTAATTTGGAGCCCAAAAGCTCAGAGGAGGGCAGCTCCTGCTGGAACTTGTGGAACGTGCTGGCACTCACACCTTTGTCCTTTGGCCTAACATCTTGAGCAGGGGCAGAAGAAGAAACTGGTCCACCAGCCACTACCTGTTCCTCTGTACCTATAGAATAAATTATAGACAATATATCAGGAAAAGCCCTGGGTGTTTATTTTAGCACTCAGAAGACCTTGTTCTTTGAGGAATGATGTGGTTTTGTGTGTACTGTGCACAGGCTTATATTAGTTTATCATATTTTCGCATTCAGATGATGTAATATTAAAAGAGAAAAGCTGGCCCAGGCAGGGAGGTGCTGCATTGCAGCTGTGGGGCTACGGATGGTCAACAGGCAAAGGACATAAATATTAGGCAAAAATTCTTCACCGTGAGGGTGGTGAGGCACTGGCATAGGTTGCCCAGAGAAGTTGTGGATGCCCTATCCTCGGAAGTATGCAAGGCCAGGCTGGATGTGGCTCTGAGCAACCCGGTATAGTGGAAAGTGTCCCTACCCACGGCAGGGGGGTTGGAATGAGATGATCTTTAGGGTCTCTTCCAACCCAAACCAATCTGTGATTCTGTGACTTCATCGGAAGGATATGTAACAAGTATCAGTCTAGATTTCCAAAGTAGGTTATGTCTGCTAGCATTTATGAACTCCCTGCTTCTACAATACTTGAAGTCCCAGTAATTTTGGAAAGGTCATAGATATCGATGCTTTTGAACTGTTCCAATGCAGAACAGCTCGCACTCAAGTACCACAAAATCTCTTGTATGCCTTTCTAGTTTGATGAGGCATCCATGTCTGTTCACTTTGCATAGTGTTCAGGGGACATATACATTGTATTTTACAGTAGCCAGGGCTCTGATAGCATTCTACTTGACTGTGGAGACCTGGCCATTCTGCACCTTTCCTTTTTTTCTCCTCAAAAGCTTCCAGGGCCGAGAGCTATTCAAAGCACCAAAGGACTTTTCCTTCAAAGACTTAGTGGAAACATCAGGAAGAGTCAGTGGAATTCCACCCAGCCACCTCTTAAAATATTCCCAGTGGCTGCCAGTGTATTCAAATCCCAACACTTTAGGCATATGGAGGGGGGAAAGCACACTACCAGAATTATGTGGTATTAACAATACAAGTACCCCTCAGTTAATGAGCTCGCCCTTGAATGGATATGACATCTAAGTACCTGACATGGTTGTACCCAATGCTCCATCTTGTTTAACACAAAAGTGTTGCCCAAAGCTTTGTTCTGGCATCTGGACTCTGCTCCTTCCTCCATCTTCCAAGAGGCTATTTGGAAGTGTGATATAGGAATGCTGGTGGGAGCCCTCTGCCTGCAGCACAGGCTGGTTGGCTTTACAGTCCTTGGCACTGTGGGGGTTGTTGTCAGTATCCAGGGTCTCAGTGAGAGACTCACAAGTGGACAAAGTTGATTTTGGTCTTGATGACCTGGAATCTCCAGAAAGCTTGAGCTCCAGATTCTGAATCTTCAACAAGCACCAGGTCTTCAGCTCATCAACCAAGGAAACCTATCAGAAAGAGACTGTAAATTACATGGTTCTATGATGAGATCCTATGGTTCCTGGGCTGCTGAGGACATGTGGCAGGGACAATGAGAAGCAAGCTGGGTATCTGTGGGCTTAGATTCCCTGTTCAGATGTGCATGCTGCCACTGGGAATATTTAAAGGACTGCAAATCAAAAAAGGCAGAGAACTACACACTAGCTAATGAAAGGCAGCCTCTTTAGTCCAAGCTACCACCTCTTACATATGAATATGCTACTTCCAATGCAACTCTGAGTCCTCTGTCAGGGATGACTTGTTTAATCATACAGTCAATGATACTTTCGAAGTGCAAGGAACACCACATAGACATTTTTTAGAGTGAAATTCAAATTAGACACTTCTGGAGGACAGCTTTATACAATTACCAACCTCTGCTTCTCTGTTCATTCAGTGATAAAGGTGAATCCCCCACTAAATGATAGATCACTAACAGCTTTCAGATTACACAGAAGCTTAGTAAGTGTCAGCTGCAGATGCATTTAACTCATTTAAAACAGGAGTAGCTCTTTTCACCCTGTTGTTCATATGACATCATGAATTTAGGTCAGGCCCTCCTGGGCACAAAGATATTTAGTCAGTGTGTTTAGTAAAGCCCAATTCTGTTTTTTCAAATGTTTCAATTAGACCCAACCAAGCAGGAACACCTGACATTGCTTAATTCAGTTCACCTGATGTGTCACTCCAGCATCTTGCTTCTTAAGTTGAGATTACAAGGAGATGGAGCACAAGCTTAGACATTCAGAAGCCAATAAAATACTTATGTCTCTTACGAAATAAAAATTAAAGCTGCCTTAGTTTGGTAAGTACTTTTCTTTGAAGGAGAGCGTTTGGTGGATGTTAGACCCAAGTATCTTGATCAGTATTTTATGCAAGGACTATCACAGCTGTCAGTCTTTTTACATGGATTTGGAATGGTCTTAGAAATACGACATTTTCCTAGCACAAAGTGTATTTCTCAACTCTTGGAAGAATACCAATAATGAGAAAATGAACTGCATTTTAAATTCACCTGTGTGAGTGGAGAAACACAAGTTTCTCAGCAGATTTTAAATGGTGAGTTTTTGCAGAAGCTGGAAAGGCAAGAGCTGGACCTCTATAGGAGCAGTTGTTCTTGTACTGCTGGTTGAACAAGCATACAAAAAAGGACTTTCCTATTGGCAGTAATACACAGCTTGGAGATTGTGCCGTGTTGCTAACATCAGAGGAAAGAACTTCAGCCTTTTAATATATGGGGGGAAAAAAGATCAGATGGAGAAGAAGGGAGAGATTCCCAGGGCCCACAACCAAATGGATGAGAAGGAAAAGGAACAACACAGATCTTAGCCTTTTTTACTATTTGGATATGTTCCTGCATATGTCCTCTAATGAAGCAAAAGCTGAAAGCACAACTGTGAAAAATTTAGTGGTAAAAATTTTTGCAAATCACTATGTTAGAAAAATGGTATTTTGTTGTAGATCCCACACTACAGACACGCCAAATTAAATTACAGCAGTGGGACTGGATTTCACATTCCTCATTTCTAATGCAAAAACTTCACAAATTGGGTTTAGTGACTAAGAGGGTGGGTAGGAGCAATTTCGTCTTTGAAGCTCTTTTACCTGTTTGAACAGATGTGACACATCTCTGATATTTTCTGCCTGCTGGAATGAAGCTCCTGAGCTGACCTACCAGGTGATGAACTAAGAGGGAGTAGCTGTTTGAAGCCCTACCTGCCGCTTCTCCCCCTCGCTCTTTTCCAGCTCGGTGTGCTGCTGCAGGCGGTGAAGGCACTCTGTCCTCTCTGCTGACAGTCGCTCGGCCATGAGCTTGTCCAAAACTCGGAGCTGTGGGGAAAAACACAGTTCAGCTGAGATCATCATGTTAGAAACCAAACTCCCATCTATGAACCCTGTAAATCAAAGTACAGTCTGTCTTTCAGTCTTCGTTTCTAGGAATGCTGCCAACTACAATTAGATGCAGTTTGCAAAGAGGCTCAATCACAAAATTACCAGTGAATAACTATTAAATTAAAAATAAAAAAGTAATTTAGAGGATCTTGAATCTCAATGCATACGTAATTCAGCAAGAGGGATTTTGACAATTATGAACTGACTAGTCATAGGACTGCCTTCTTTCCCTCTTAATGGATCAAGCCCCTAAGATTCCTTGTCTAAAGAAGCACCAGAAGCCACTTAACACATTGAATGTGTTTTTTCTCAAGACCCTAGTTTGCAACATCTGTTCCTGCTGGAATGTCACAGTTCCCTCGACTTGAGTATTAAGAGTTCAGGTTTGCTTTTACAACACAAGAAACAATAAACAAATGATGACAATGAAAATATCATTACATTTAGGATGTGTTTCTGAATCATATGGGCAAGCAGGCCTTCAAGTCATATTCTTACTTGATGTTGAGTTTTGCTTTCCATCTGGCCCAGCTTAATATTCATCTTGTCTTGTACTGTCCCAAGCTCAGCTTTTATCTCTTCCACTGTTGCCTCCAGTTGATTCTCCAGTTTATTTATCAGGGGCTCACAACGACATCCATTTATGGGTGCCTGAAAGGAGTGAAGATGCATTTACTTGCTACACCCCACCACCCTCTTAGCATACTTGGAACATTATCACAGCCTCCTTCAGTCAGTCTTGGGTTCTTCTATCCCATGTACTGTATCTCACCCTCCTGACAGTGTTTTACAGCAGCTCAGCAAATGGGCTGTTAGTTGAAAAAGCACAGCCTACACAAGGATTAAGCTGATGTGTACGGACACACAGTAACACACAGCAGTGTTGATTTCACTGGCGCTACGAGCAGCACTGAGCTCAGACCCTGTGTGCTGGCTGAGGGGATACCACATCGCAGGCCTGTACGTCATGACTCGATGCTGTAATTCCCAATTGTAAAAAAAAAAATCTGATTTAGTGGATGCCGTGTGGGTTGCGTGCATTTGCATTTTAACCTAATGCCAATAATGTGCTCTGTCCTTTTTCAGTACTGAACGGCAAGGCCTTGATGTTTCTGTTTGTCCTCACCCTCCTGGCATGGAGCTGCCCCTTGCCTGCTGGGCGCTCCTCCACCTGCCTTTGACTCATGTGACACCATTTCATAACCCCTCTGCAGGGGCAGCTGCACTGACCACACTGAAATCTCTCAGGGAGATGGTCACAAAAGGCTCCCTTAAGCCAGGAGAGCTGAACCTCATCAGCCAGAAACTAGCTCCTTCAGGGGCTGTGGCAGGAGCCCAAACCAGCTGCTCTGAATCTGTCTGCAGAGGAGCCTCCCTCTCTTCTTTAGCCCTGCAGCAGTGTTTCATAAATTGGGGGTTATTCCCTTGGCAGGGAAAGGTGGGTGGTTTGCTGAGTACTAAAGAAAGCTTCAGAAGTACATTTACTTCAGAAATTATGTTTGCTATTCATGGCCTCAGGGCATCAAAGAAGACAGACAAGCAAAAAAGAAAAGGAGAGAGGAGTGTCATGTATTTCAGGAAATACTGTATGGGAGTCTAGCTCTATTGAGCTAATCTTTGTGAATAGATGAGATTGGTATACAAGTCCTATCTGCTTTCTGCACTTCTCTGCTCCCCAAGTCCTTCTGCACCTCTCTGCCCCTCTCTCCCTTTAATATAGGAAAGATCCTCCATCTTTCCTGATGTCTGCTACAGGATAATTCCATAGTGCCCCTGTCTGGAAATTTCTTAAACATTACACGGAGGGGTTGGAAAGCAGTAAACAACCAGTAAAACCTTTGAAGTCTGACTTGATTAATCTTCAGAATCTGCTGCAATTCTGAACTACAGGAAGGGACTGACAAGAGCTAATGGATGGATGCGAGAAGCTAAGGAAATGAAAGAAGAGATCTCCCAGGAATACAGGAGGGCAGTATTAAGAAAACAATAATACTGATGTCTACACTGTCTACAGGATAATTTAATGACTGTTTTTATGCTTTCTTTTAAATGTCTACTGGTAATTAATTGTGTAAAAAAGTGACTAAAATATTATTCTCCAAACTGGAATAAATGCACATGGGCTGGTAGGTTTACTTGTTTACCGGTTTCTATAGAAATCCTGCCTCCAGTAAACACAGAATACCCAAAGACATGTTGCAAAACTCAGAAAGAATTGGAACAAAATATATTGAGCTTACTCAGTCTCTTGGTTTAGGTAATAAGCTTTCAGTGCTCACACAGTTTTTCCTTGGAAAATTTCTTTGCATCTCCTGTCAGACCTCATAATGTTTCAAAGTATATAATGGAAGTTCTCATGTCATTTCCAATCACTGTGCACCCCTTATCTTTGCAGATCAAAACTACTTAAGTATGTCTTCTTTAACAGACACAAAATCAGCTTATTGTTTGCCAGACTTCAGGCCAAAATGCAGCTGAAGCCCAAGCAAGGCAAACCAATCCCAAGTCATGATTTCCTGCCCCTGAGAGTGCAGTTAGTGGAGCATATTTTCTATCTGTTACCTGTGTGCAGTGTCTCCCTCTGGGAGGGCAGCGGCTCACCTGCATCACCTTCCCATCCTTTCCTCGGTAGAGCGTGTAGAGCTGGTAGGCTCGGACCTCGTGGGGAGGGGGTGGAGAGGAGCAGTGGTGTTTACTTCTGCGCTTAGGCACGTTTTTCTGGGGCTGAGGGAGTGTCTGCTGATCAGCTGGGGAGATGGGGTCTGAGAGTGCTGAAACCTGCATAACATACACACAATGTTTTGCCTATATGAGCACCTTGGTGAACTATTCCTGGTGGGAATGGGACAAATCCATTGTGACAATTACAGCAAAAATCAGTTTTATCTGAAGACTATCTCTGCCCCAGGAGCATGGTGGGGCTGCTGCCCCCACACACCAAAGGGACACTCACACCACTTCTGAACAGCTATCCCTTCTCCCTCTCTGCTGTTTTAAATCTACTGATACCTTTTCCTTTGGCTTTTTCTTTTTGCTCTTTTTCCCTTTGGGATCTGGTGAGGCTGACCGGGGTTTATCCTTCAGGTTGTTCTTCCTCTCTGCGGGCTGGTCGCTGCTCGGTGTGTCGTCAGCAGCTGAGACACTGCCCTGCTTGAAGCAAAGACAGGGAGTTCAGAGCAGTTGCAGAGATGGGGAAAATGAGCCTCTTCTTCAATTACCCACTTTTAAGCTGCTCTGCACATGTGAGTGGGAAATGCTTTAGCAGCAGAGCATGACAGATTGCCTCGGGCAGCTGCTGGGGCCATGCGCAAGTGATGGCTCCAAACAGACTGAGTCCTCATGGGTTTTCATGACAGTGCCTCCTCACAGCAGATCCAGCTGGTAATGCCAGGCTGTACCTTGCTCTGTACCACTTCATCCCGTGGCACCGACTGAGCCCTCCTTTCCTCCTTCAGTCTCTCTCTCTTCTTCCTCAGGCTTCTCCCACGGTTGAAACGCGAGACCTGAAGGCAGACCACACTGTTACTCAGTGATGTCCTGCTCTTTCCTACCACAGAAGACAATAGAGCAGATCTTTTCCTTGTCTATCTGACAAGAATGGATAAAGGAGAGTGCACTGCCAGAGGGACACTGGTGGGCCAAGCAACACAGGTGTTTATGGCTGTGCAAACACACCACCACTGAGCTCATCAGTCTGTTGGGGCACTCTGCTGTCCCCCAGAAGGGTAAGCACGTCCTCTGCTATCCTTGGGCTGGTTCTCAAGCCAAGCCCAGCCCTTTTCATGCTGAGGTGACGAGAAGAAGGAGGGCAAGGATTGTGCCTGGTCTCCTTCCCACGCACCTTCTGGCCTGAAAAACATTGCAGCATTTCACACACAGTTGTGAAGTATAAACAGGACATAAACATTTTGTCCCCATTGCAAAGCATCCTCCAATGCTAACCACCATTTTGAGGATGGGATATGCCTGAGGAAGGTAGCAGAGTGACATATATGAGGAGCTTCTGGGTACAGGGCAACTTTCTAACCCATGGGCAACTGCAGGGAACAAGCACCTCCAACTGCTCCACCCTCTGCCAGTCAGGATGGAGAGACCTCTGACAGCACTTCATGCTGAGGCTTAATCTGCACACCTTGCTCACCTTGGGGGCTGAAAGGCTCTGTGTCAATAGACCTGAGGCCAGCCCACAATGCCAGCAGAAACATAGGAACCTTTCACAGCAGAAGACCAGGAGCAGGGGATGCAGCCTCCCAGGGTTAAGTGGCCTCAGCTCCATGCGTATGTGTGCGCGCTGGGGAGAGATGTGTAATGTACCTGTGATGCTTTAGTGAGCAGGAGCGCAACCTCAGGGTTATTGTGCTGTCTGGCAACCTCTAGAGGGGTCTGGCCTGCCTGAGAGGAAAAAGAAAACAGCATTTCCTTCAAAACACAAGCTACTGGAAACGTGGAATTTCTCCAACCAAGTTCAGTACATATTCTGTGCACCAGCATAAAGTGACTAATTGCTTTAATTTACCCAGATATAATTCAACACTTCACAACCAAGTATTTTCTATCAACCCTATGGAGAATGTTGAAGGGACTCTACATTAACATAAAATACCAAAGAAACTCTGTGTCCTGCTTACATTGTTGACAACGGATGCATCAGCCCCTGCCTCCAGCAAGAGCTTCACCACCTTCTTGTGATTTAGAGCAGCAGCTACATGGAGTGCAGTATCCCCTGCCTGCAAGTCAGAAAGCAGAAAACAAACTTGTGACACAAGTCCTTGGCTCTTACCCTACAGAATTCACACCCTCCTAGAAGATGCTCAGAGATGAAAAAAACCTACACTTTTTGCAAAAACTAAGCTTAAATAAGGCCTAGTCAATAAAAAAAAATAACAGGGTGGGGAGGAAGATGACAGAGGGGGCAAAGAGCTACTTCAGCCTGGGTTTGAGAAATACAGCTGGGGTGCTGGTGGTCTGATTTATCTAAACCAAGTGACACATGATGCAGCTTGGAGACAGCCCAGCTCTACCTCCAGAAAATGGATACGACATCTGAGGGCAGAACAGGTTTTCCCACCACAACCTTCTCTTCTTTTTCTTGATTATTTGGTGTGCAGGTGGTCATGTATCACATTGCTCAGGTAAGTACCGGCAGAGAGATGGTTGGCATTCTCTTCACAGGTTTCCTCAGGAAAAACTGATTTTGGATCAGAGCCAGGAGGCAATCTGGGTCCAGCACTAACACACTGCCCTGCCCTTGTCCTGGTGCAGTGAGGTGAAGACAGCCGTGATCAGATTCGAGCATTGGTAACAGAGCCAGCAAGTGTTCAAGTGAGACCGGACACGTGTGTATAATGCCCTCCTGTCCCCCTGGTCTTGCGTTTTGCCTTCATAAAATTAGATCTCCTCAGGACTAGTGGCTACCTATTGCTTGTTGCTAAATTAGATGAGGTGTACTCCTAAATCAAATCATTCTATGGGCAAATATGGAACAACTTTGGGTAGTGCTGGGGAATGAAGGAAAGGGATGTCTCTCTGGGCCAGGTTCACACCAGTTGATCTTAATATTCAGTAGCTCATTTTGCAAGTTAAAGAACTCATTTCCAAATAAAATTACATAGTAAATTTAACATGCTGAAACCCATTTTGTTGGCTGTAATATCTCATAGTGAAGAAAAAACATTAAATGTACAGTTCTGAAAACATCTTTATGATCCTCAACTACACATGGAAAACTTCCCAAGAACATGAGAAAATGTGGTTAAGCACCACATAATATGTTTATTTAGCAGATTTAATACATTTTAATGTACTAATTTTATTCATTTCTACCACCCAATTAGGCTACGCTATAGGTACAGCAATCAATTACTTTCCTATACAACAACTATGGATGATTAACCCTAGGCTGGACTGATCATTACTTAGAATTTAGAGCATACTTTGTCTTCCATTTTATGTCCTCTTAATTCCCCCTACTGCAAAATGCAGCAAAGAAAAGTATTCCAGAGGAATTTGCACTTTAGTAGCATCTAAATGTCAGTGAGTTGTGCTTCACAATGTCTCTGTAATGGCTATAAGATCATTAAATCACCTCATAAATAAGCAATACCTTAAAGAAATAATGCAAATGCGATGGCAAAATAATAAACTACTGATATGCCATTACTTTAAGGTTATTCTTAAAAGCTTAGGCATTTGGTGGTAGAGTGGAACACACAGAGTGAAGCAGGATTACTTGGGCAGGAATTCCTCTTCCCAAAAACTGGCCGTATGCAAAGGGCACAGAGTCACAATGGGGTTCATGCACTGACCTGGTTCTTTTCATGGACAGAACACAAAGCACTGAGCAGCACCCTAATGATGGGCAAGTGATTATAACGAGCAGCCACATGCAGACAGGTATCTCCTGCCTGCAAACAGAAACAAAGCTCTGAGCATGTAATCACAGTGAGAAAGCCTGTACTTGTCATGGTGTTCAGGGATGAAATAATCCTACTAAATCAGAAAGAGCAGTAAACACCACACATCTCCACGGAATAGCAATGCTGTCTTCTCTGCAGTACAAAATCTGCTAGCATGAGTGGGAAAGTTTAGCAAGAGCTGGGGTCAGGCAAGGTGAGAGCGTGAATTCTTTAATCACTGATGGGAAATACTGGAAAATACTGGAATTATAAAATGCTATTTTACTGGCACTACAAACCCCGAGTTAGTTCTATTTTCCCATTAAATCTGTTCTTCTGAACCACAAACCAATGCAATTTGGAATCTCAACTTAGGGTTCCACATAATGTAGAAGACATGAGTGGCAGCCAGAGCAGCATTCCCATGAAGGGCGGCACTTGCGCAGCTGAGTCTGGGAGCTGGGACCAAAACTTCACAGGTTTCCATTTCTCTGCCCACTTTGCTATCAAGCAGGGCAAAAACTTCTGGGTTCCTTTTTCTCTTTATCTTTCATACCAGAATCATTATAAAATAGGAGGAAAGCTGTCTGAAACTGAAGCCATCTTGAATCTATCTCATTTGACAGACTGACACACAGTATATATGATCTACATATCTGAAGCCTTGCACCACTGTCTGTGCAACAGCAAAACCCCATTTGGCTCCTAGTATCCCTGCTCAAGAGATGGGTACAAGTAGTGCATCACTCAGTTCTACCAAAAGCATTCCTGTGCATGATGAATACAATGGTTGGGTAGTGGGGTTTTTTCAATATAATTTATAATAAAAATCATAGCTTAAAGCCTTTCTGAGTATTTCTACAAGTTAAAGCAATATACCTAAAACAAAGTCACACAAAAAGGAACATGTTCTTTCCAAAACTCACATTATTTTTGAGGTCTGCTCGAGATCCTCCAAGTAATAAAACACGAGTACTCTGGGAGTGGCTATTCTGGCAAGCCAGGTGAAGAGGTGTGTTACCTGCCTTAGAGAAATACAGGAAAATATAAAAGCCATATTTAGAAATTGGACATAAGCGTTAAAATATAAAACCTCACAGATCTTCACACAAGAAGATCCACCCAAGGGTGGGATACTGTTGTTTTCCCAAAGACATGAGGTTAATGAACCTGGAGATTGAAATCTCTGCTTCATTCTGGCAATAGCTTACCTGGGATATAATAAAGGCAAAAATAGGACAGTCTAATGATATGTGCATTGGTCAAATCTGTTTACAGGAAGAAAGAACTCTAGAAACTGTCTTATTCATTAGTCTCAAACAGCAGTGTTAAATATTTAATTTAAAGAACTGTAATTCTTGTGTTTTGGGTTTCCCCCATGCACAGACACAAAAAACCAAACTGCCATGGCACGGGATCTTTGATCCCAGCTATAACTGCTGCAGGGTATTGAGCAGACCAGGGTCACAACTCCTGTCTCCTTACGACTGTAAGGCAAAGCAGCTTGAAGTCTGGCTGGGTCTGTAGGTGCTCTCACTGGGCAGGATACAGATTTTAGGCTATCAAGAAGCTTTGATGTTCAGGAAGCACACCAGTATCCAGCGGAGATGAGAAGGGAGGGCAAAAAGCCACCCAAGCCCCAGAGAATCACATGCTATGGTTCCTCAAAGAAGAAAATGTGCAGAAATGGAGAGAAATCAAAGAAGTGTTGGCTTGTGTGTTGTCTTTCTAACATGGTGAATGATTTTATTGGTCTGACAAGTTTTTCTGGCATTTGGCATTTGTTGGTCTGAAAATATTCAGGGTTTTTGGCTCTTGGGAGCTATAAATTAAATCATCTCAGGTAAAAAGGTTTACCAGTCTTAGTACGCTGCCTGTTCACCTTGATTATGTCCTTTGATTTGTCCCCTTTGCTTTCAAGACACAGATCAAAGCTGCAGGGTTTGAATTACAAAAGCCAACTCTTAGATATGGTCTCAGGTCTTCACTTCCATATTACAGACCTGAATGTAGTCTCTAAGCTGTGGCAGACATGAACATTTTTCTTCTCAGCTAAATTGCATTTAAGCGTTATTTTTTTCCCTCCCAGGTTTATCTCTGAAAAGCCTCTGCAATGCCTTTATCATTTGCCCTGGTGGGAAGGCAGCAGTGGGAAGGCAGCGGGAAGGCAGTTGGCCCTGGTGGGAAAGCAGAGGTCCTGTGCGGCAGGCGAGGACCTCAGTTCTGGGAGAATCATGGTGCCAAGGGTCAGAGCTTACAGAGTGGCTCATCTGGCTCATCTTCCATGGGGTGACAAAATCCTCACCACCTTCTGAGAGGGAGAGAGGGTCCAAGTTGTACCAGTCTGGGAATCTTCACTGAAATGTACAGACTGATGGAGAACGTAAAAATGAGGCTACAACTGATCTCACCTCATGATCTATCGAAGCAGAAGAGGTTTCATTAAGCCAACTTAAATGAAAATAAACTGCACCTCCAGGGTGACTGCTGCGCAGGAGGAATACAGCTACCCAAAACACAGTGTCAAATTCTTCCCATCTTCTGCTGCTTCACAGGTTTGGCAAATCTACGAGCCCACATCTGTCCCATCCATCCAAAATCACACAATGCCCAGGTGTAAGGCAACAGCCTGTGGGATGCTCCTGCACATGGCACTCAACCCTGGCTGCCAGAAAAGCTGTCAGAATGATAATGCCGTGTCATCAGTAACACAAAATGCGGAGAGAACAGAGAAACCATTTTGGGATTAAGTAGACTTAAGCTCTTCATTTTTCTTGAAAACAAAAGGGGCAAAAGCACATGCAAGCAAGCACGATTCCCACATTTTTCAGCAGCTCCTGAGAATGTATCTTGTCCATTAGAACCACCCAAAGAGTAACATGCAAAGGGTAAGACTGTGTGGGTAAGACATCAAACACTAGCACAGGAGCTGCTCAGGCAGTATTTAAGTTTGCCAGTCATACTTCAGCCATCCACCCTGCTGAGCTATTTTGTGCACATACTTTCCCAGAGAGGTTGCCTCCAGCTGACATAAACTGGATCGTTAGCTAAATCTTCTAATTCCCTGAGGCACCCAAGCATGCAGGATAACCAGACTTGCATCTTAACCCACAACTTTGTACTGAAGTGTGTATCTGTACACAGACAGGCGTACCCAGGGAAAGGAGCATAAGGGCTCACAAGACTTCATAGTCAAGCATGGGAAGTTTTCTAACGTACCCTTGATACAAATCTAGGTGGACATTAAAGCAAAAGTAATCACAGAAAATAAAAATTGGTAGTTGAAATAATATAAAAGAAGGAATACACATAAAATAGTATCAAAAACTATGTAATTGCAGAGCACAAAGTCACCACAGCTGTATAAACATATGCTTCTATAGTGCATATACACACATGCAAATACAGAAGCACTATGCCCAGGCAACATGCCTTTTTACTCTAAATCTTAGACTTTGACTAGCTGTCTCCTTTCTTTCCCAGCCCCTTTCAGTTGTTGTTTTAGAGACATTACCAAAAATGCTCAGAAATCCCCTAAAGCCATCCCAAAGCCCTCTCCCTGTCATGCAGGACACAGTGCCAGCCATGTGATCTAACCAACCCAGCTACTCAGCCGTCCAAACCCTGCTCACACCATGGGCTGCTACCACCATTTCCTGGACTAGTCCATTAACTTCTGAATTACTGAATTGAAGTGCCCCTCAGTTATAACAATTAGAGTGGAACTAAAACCCTTTACTTTGTTATTCTTTCATCTAAATGGCTCTGAAGGTATTATAAATACCAAAAGAATATAATCCAGGTTCATTACAAGATTCTGGTAAGAGACTGTGCTAATATATTAGGAAGAATTTAGTAACAAAAGGTACTTTTTTTTTGTTTCCCTCTGTGGCTTACATTCCTTTGGCTGTTTAATTTCTGGAAAAAACCAGATTTTCAATACCATTTCCTTATTAGTACAATTCATTTCCATTTTAAATCACACCAATCACAATGAATCTCCTTGGTATAAATTAGAGCACCATGGAGATTTCCACAGGAATGGCAGTGTTCCTCAGCTGTAATTAATGTATCATTCAACGCGTTATTGAGTTTCTCCTGCGTCAGCTGTCAAAATATGAATTTCCTAATGCCTGTGGATGAACCATCCAGGCGTGATAAATGAAAAGAAAAAGAAGAAAAAAATCCCACTAAGAGCTGGTCCCCCACCTGCTGAGAAATGCCATGGCCAGAAATCTCCAGTTCTGAGAATCAGCCACCTTAGACCAGAACTGAAAGCTCCTCCTCCATGGGTCTCACCTTGTTCTTGGCAAGAACGTTGGCTCCTGCTTTAACAAGCACTTTGGCAGACTGACTGAATCCATGCCAACAAGCTTCATGAAGAGCAGTGTTCCCATCCTGAAGAGCACACACACAAGAGGAGAAGGTTAGGGGCTTTATAATCAACCTACTCTCTTAAAGATATTTTCATTTCCTACTAGCTTATTTTCTATTTTGTTTTTAGAAGAGGGTAAAAATACTGTTATTTGTCTGGAACTTGAAATGGGTTATATTTACTCCTAAATTAAACTTATAGCCTGGGATTCTCAAGTTTCTGGGATAATCACAGGAACTGTGCAGTGTTTTGTGTAGGGCGTAGTATGGTTGTACATTCCTTTAATTCATCCCTTAATGAGCTGAGAACAGACTCTTAAACCAAAAACTATCAGCCTAATATAAAAACATAATGAAATCAGTAATTTGGATTAAAGAGATGGTACAACTTTTTTTCAATGTAATTGTTCCAATTACTCTGGAAGCATCAGACACCTACTAAGGAGTATAAACTGTAACTTCCTCTCTGAGACTAACATTACTGACTGCCAAGGCTGCCATCCCACAGGGCTTTTGTTTTGCCTGTTACCTTGTCTTGTCTGTCCAAAGCACAGCCCTCTTGAATCAGAGTTGCTATTATATCAGTGTTCCCTACAACAGCAGCCCGGTGCAATGCTGTCTGGTCACCCTGCAAAAAGAAGCAAATTTGTAATTGGTACAATTCCCACCTCATTTTGACTCAATACAAATGCAGACAACACACACAGGGGCTGCATCTTCGACACATATACTGTTTAAATCCAAGCTGCCTTTGAAAACAGTCCTCCTAAACAACTACCATTAAAGTTTCCAAGATTAATGAAGTTATTGAAAGTATCAGAGAGCTACAAACCATTTACAGAAGTTTGCAAGTCATCACAATCCCATATACAGCGCTGAAGCATTCTAAAAACATGGCAGTATTAGAAGGCAGTGAAATGAACACATTTGGCTCTACGTGTGTTTAACAGTCAACAGTGTCTGTAGGGAACTAAAGGGAATTACAGGCTGTCGTAATTCATCATAATGATCCTCCAGGACTTACACTAACTGGATAAAGCTCTCCTGTTCTGGCTCTGATTGCTCCATCAGCCCTGCTTAGGATAAGGAGCATGAGATGAGATCGGTCTCTTCAGCACCTCTAATGAATTTACCAATTAGTGCTAAGAGTGGAGGCAACTTTACAATGAGAACCACAACTGCAGGACCATCCACTTGTTTCAATCGAGCAACTGAGCGATCTTGAGGTCCAAACGACTTTCATTTCTCATTGACTCCCCACGCAGCAGCAACAGGCAAGTCTCTCTTATCAGTTTATTTCCTTTAAGGCCAACTTTCCAAAAGAAATTATGCCAATGTGGTCACCTTGTCTGACTGCCAATCTATCTCCTCTCCAACAACTGCTGAACTCCTTTGCTGAGCTAGAAGAGCCCAAGGTTAGTTTTCTGCAATCCTTCCAGAAACTGATGACTAGGGAAACTTAAACCACTGTCCCTGCCCATCAGGGGTTATCTATATGTTTTTATGTACACGTTGGTGAGAACCTGATAAAAGAGGGGCAAGAGAAGGATTTATGAAGCAGTGTGTAGAGATGTAAGACAGGGATCAATGGGAAAATGAGCTGCAGTAGCTCCACTACTGCCACAGCAACTGGTCTTGGCTTTCCTTTGAAGTTGCTTTGAACCAGCAGTGCTGAAGCACAGCCGGAGTCCAGGAAGAGAGACAGGCTTCAAAGCTGCACACAAACTTTTTTGGGATGAATAAACAAATTTGGAATCCAATCCATTATTGTTTATCTAGATAATGGTCACCATAAACACATGCAGGGTAGAGATATGCCATGTGTCCTAAAGAAAAAAGCTTGCGGCAAACCAAGTGCTAAATAGACACAAAATTTCTCTGCTGCAATTCTTTATCAGATAATAGCATATTACATTAAATACTAAGAATAGAGCAATTTCTGTATTTTCTGTTCTAGACTGCCAAAGTCTTTAGATAACTGGCTTATTTGAACAATTTGTTCTCAATGGCAATTAGCAGCTGACTTAAAAATTGCTCTTGGTAGGGTTCTTCTGTGCTAATGACACCAAAACAGTTATTAATCTATTAAAAAGTGAGCATTGCCAACCACAACCTTTCAGTACACCCTACCAGTAAATCATTAAATTGGCTTATAATCATGAAGTTGATTTTAAAAAATTGTGTTGAAGGTGCTTTTTAAAAACCTTTTTTTTTTTTTTTTTTTGGTTTATAGAAGTTACATATCTTTACTTTTGTTCTTGTGACTGGAAATGTATTTTGAGAGAATTCAACAAAGACAGTAAAGCCTCCAGGAAGTGGGACTTTCAGAAAAACAAAAAGTATTGGAAAATTGACAGCATGGCAAATGCTCTGAACTTATGTATTTGTTCCAAATTCAAAGACATCAAAATGTTATGGAAAATGTCCAGATTATACCATCTCACAAGTACAAATGTCAAATAGTTACTGGTTACTATGACTACATGGAAATCTGCTCACCAACAAACTGAGGAAGAATTTGGTATCTGATTTTTGATAATGGCACAGCTACTGTTACTGCAGTAGTGAGTCATGTGGGACAGTGCAAAAATCATTTTATCTGATTATCATGAAGTGGAAAATAATCTGCCAACCTACCCCTGCCAAGTGGTACTGATGCGCCAGCAAACCTACAGAAGATACTATAAAACAGACTAAAACAAAATGGCAACTGCCATTGCAGTGGATGGAATCTGAACAATGAATGGTTGGTCCCTACTGCTTTACAGTCGGGAAAATTACTGTGGAGAAGACAAATTTGGGGCACGAATGGATTGTACAGGATATGGTTTGTAATTAAGAATCTTCTTACTGGGATAGTTTAAATCAAGGCTGCTCCTGTCCCCATCACAGTAACTGCAGTGAGGTCAAAGACTATTCAGCTTTTGGGGCTTTGTTGATATGACAGCTGCTTCTAACAGCATTTAATTTAAATTTAATACAAACACATCTGTCTGTTGGGAAGTGGGGAGCACACCTCACTGCTGCAAGACCAGGTCTCCCTTGGTAATCCCAACCCGTGTGCTGGGGGCCCATCCACTGGCGATGCAGAGCAGCACTGGGACACCTTCAGCCATGCCTAAGCTTTGTCCCAAAATACATTCTGGTCCCTGAAATGGAAGCCTACACAGGTGAAGGGACACAAGTCCTGCAAATGGCAGGCTCAGGTGCCTCCTGCCTAAGATAGGGGCTTTGGTGCTGGCATCTTCCCTACAGGAGCATCCAAGAGTAAGGTCCAACCCACACCCTGACTGGACAAAAAAACCACCTCATCCATGTAACGGAGTGAGTGTCAAAGGATATCTCGAACCTTGTTTCACCGACTGAGGCACCTCCCAGTGAAGAGAGGGCACGTATCACTGTTCTGGTGAGGGTCTGTCCCTACCACCACCAGACCCCTCAGCCAGCAGGACAGGGCAGCACCTGGTCCACTGTTCCTTTATACCTCAGCACAAACATTAACCTTAAATTGTTTAAAGTGCTGTGGCAGCTGAACCACCAGGTTGTGATGGCTTCTGTGTGACAGTCACTGAGCAACTCAGCCATGGAGGGCACAGCCATCCTATAAATAACAGTGCCTGCACCACTGCCTTCTCTCCCCATAAGCAGTGGAGCAAATCCCTACCTTGCCTTTCACGGACTCTGAGAAAACAGATGAGTTGTGGTTTTTTCGCAGCATGAATTTTCAGGCAGTGTAACCACCAACTTGTGTACCCTCTATTAATTGCTAAAATAACTGTCTCTGAAAGCACTCACTAGAATTTGGCCTTTAGGAAAGCATTAGGGGTCTGTTCCAGAGGCTCAGAGAGCAATTACACCGGTAAATGCGTATTAACTGTCCAGACTATTATGTTGGGCACAATTTATGATCCTATTTGCAAGAGATTTATGCCTTAGGAACAGACTGCAGATCAGTAGCAATGAAGAGAGACAACTCCAGTGCCGTGTCACAGAAACACGACCTTGACAGAAACAACAGTCTGCCCAAATGCAGATGTGGGCCCAAAGCCAAAAGGACTTAAGTGAGGTACAACAGAAGTAAGAAACTAAGGTCTATACTGGTCAATCTTAAACCCCCTTCCTCAGACTCCGCCTAGTCCTGAAGGCAACTCAAACTCAGGAGACTGCACTCCAACATGCCCATGCCCTTGACATGTCAGCTTGCAAGGCGGGTACAGGGCACTGCATCACGGTGGCACGACACAGCCTGGCCCTGCACAGCCCTAATGCAAGCAGCTCCCCTCCTCTCTCTGGCTCTGTGAGTGCCCTTGTCACACACTCGGTGGAAGAAGCTCCACACATGTTGCAGGCATGGCCACCACCCTTCAAAATTAAGCCAATGAAGGAAGTGGCCGCTGGCTCTTCCGCAGTAGCCCAGAGGTAGAGGCATTCACTCACTTTGTCTTGCCATGACAGCACTCCAGTGTTGAAAGTTCTCCTCTTCTAGGAAAAAACTCAGTATTCACTGGGACAGCAGGAGGCTGACACTGCGAGACTGGGATAAAAATCTGCATTCCCTGATGCAGAGGATGCAGGACTGCACATCTGAGAGCTCTGCCTATAACGGAGCTCTGGCACAGCAGCAGGTACATTTCCAGAGGGGGAAACCATTAAGCTCTGTACAGAGGGCTTAAACATCTGCTTTCAGGAGAGGCTTACAGGCTGGTAGTCCTGAAGAAAGGCAGACACCGAAATCTTGATTCTTCCCCATGGACTTTGGCATCACCCTTTCTTTAGCACTTCTCTGTGTTGGCATGGCTGGTGGCATTTGCTCAGTTTGCAACTATCTCCCTGAGCTTCCTCATATGCTGACTATCTTAAAACAGTGGATGCAACCACTGGGACTAGGCACTTGGAAATTGGGCAGGCATCTATTTACATCTGAAGTTCACCCCAAGGGAAAGGAAACACACAAGTGACTTCCAATACAGTCTCAGGTAGACTTCTGACAGCTCTCCTGGGTTACTGGAGTCTATTATAGATTCTACGGACCCAAATTCACAAGATTTGGTTTACGTTAGTTTGTAATACATGTTACTTTTTCCTTTCCCTGATTTAAGAAACCTCGACCTATAACCACATTTTTTCCTGCACATTCCTATTCTCCAGAGCATCCAACAGTTGTACAATCTCCTTTAAAGCCCCTCTCCCATGTCACACTTTGCCTCCTCACTTCTGTATTTGCAGAAATCGACAGACTATCTTGCTGCAGAAGAATTGCACCAAAATCATAGAATGGTTTGAGTTGGAAGGGACCCTAAAGATCATCTTGTTCCAACTCCCTTGCCATGGGCAGGGACACCTTCCACTAGATCAGGTTGCCCCATCCAGTCTGGCCTTGCACACTTCCAGTGATACAGCATCCACAACTTTGGCAAACCGAAAAATAAACAACCAAAACAACCAGAAAAAACTCACGGCTTCAATCCCTGATACGAAGTGCTGAACGGCACTCGTAAAGTCATATAATATAAATTCAAGCCACTAAATTCACAGTAGAAGTATCAAAATATTCTAAAGTTAAAATAGAACCAAGTGTTAAATACTTGCAGGAGCATACAAGCATATGTGGATATCCTGAAGCAGCTGTACACACAGGGAACTGAATATGTTCTCCTGTTTCTCAATGTCTCTGGGCTGCTCTCCTCTTTTGCTACAGAGAGGCAGTCATGAAACAGTTAAGAATAACTTCACTGTGAACAATAAATGATGATGCATGACCAGCAGAAGTGATCTAGGCATGAAAAATTATCATGAACAAAACAAATTACAGCTTAAATGAAATGGGACCACAGGAATAAGTCACTTTACATATTTTCATTCAGCTACAAATGATTATGAACCCTGGGCTATCGTTCCATTCGAAACTAATTTTCTGCTTCTTAAACTGGAGCTTCCAGAAGGGAAGTTTCAGGGCCTCTGGCCTTTGTTTTAAATTGACTTGTTTTCCCAGTTAGATTTTCAAGGGTGCAGACAGGGCAGGAAACTGGATGCAGAGCACGGAGCGCCAAGCGGGCCATGCAGCCATGCAGCGCAGGGAGCTCGGCCATGCCGCAGCACCGCCCCAGGGATCCGCAGCATGCATCGCGACAGGCGTCAGGCGCAGGGCAGGCTTGATGCACAAGAGTTCTAACCTCCTTCTCTCTTTCTGATCTTCTAGGTTCCTTCCTAGCCTTTCTCTTCTGGTTTCTCTTATTTTTTTCATCCTTGATTTCCTTCACCGGGACAACTTTCTCCTGGACTATTTCTGAGGTGTGTGCTGTATGGACACTCATTGACCACTCAGAGATGGCATTAGGATCCCAGTAAGAGTTGTCAGTATTGCCAGGGAGAAGGAAGGAGTCAGCTCCTGGAGTGGCATATTCTACAGAGCTGGACTCCACCGGCTGAAATTCATAATAATCCCACTCCAGGCCACTGGAGGTCATTCTTCAACTAATTCTTAAGGCTCTTACTGTGTTTAGGGAATATATCTGCAGAACATGAAAGGGAGCATTTTAATCTCTCCACAACAATTAGCAGCTTTTAAGTTTCTGCTTATCATCTGGCAAATTAAAACTTAGTCTTGAATTTGATCCAAACTCCAAAATAAAGTGTTTAGGTTTCTCTTGTTATTTTGAAAAATAAAATGTAGGTCATCTTTTTGGATTTTTGTGTGCTATCACAACCCATAGACCAAAATCAACAAAATAATTTGCTTTTCAATCAAATATAATACTCCCCACTCTCACAGGTGTTTTCATTTCTGAACCTAAATCTGTATTCCTGAAAAACAGCAATGAAACATACAGATGTTAATCAACACTTGAGACTAAGATGCCTTCACTGCCACATAAGCACGCAGTAAAAATGACAGAAGGCATAACCAATAGATTGCAAGTAAAAGAGACTACAAACATATCATGTGGGGCATAAACTGTAAAAATGAATTATACAAGGAGAAGCCATAAGCAGAGAACCTTCTTTGAAGACCTATGTAAAAGGAAAGCAGAAATATTTTAGTTAATACCCATTGCAAGCAAAAATCTTCATCTGGAGTTTTAGACTTCCTCCTCCTACAAGACAAATCCAAACATACCCTTTGAGATTCAGCAATTCCTGAGGATCTCCTCAATCCCAACCAAATTACTACTAATACTACTAAATACAGAGCTACACATCAAAATACATTTTAAAGAAACAGTATCTATGAATCCAGTATGCATCCACTCTGCTCATATTAATCACCACATTTAGAAGCAGTATGCAATTGCCACGAACAAAGCCCCTGAGAAGCTGACAAGACAATATGTCTTTTATGAGCTGAGTATTTCTGCAGGTGCAAGACTCTTCACTGAACTGAAATGATGCTAAACACTAATTTACTGTTTTTCCATCATGGCTATCACGTTTACATATAAACAGCCTAGACTTTATTCCTAGAGGACTAAAACAAATGAACCAGACTTACTCAATAAAACAGTTTCCACAGAAACCAAATCTGACCAAATCAGTGGAAGCTCCTGCTTTCTCAAAGCAGTAGTTTTCTTTTCTCAGGAAAACTGGCCGTATTTTTAAAGTATCTGCAATTTTGTCTTAAATACCTAATGAAACATTTCTGCTGGGAGAAGTCAAAAAGCATACCCCGGATACTGAATAAACTGATTCTCCCATTGCACTTGCAAATCTGCTCCATTTCACAGACAGGGATAGGGAAAGAATAAAGAGCACAGGAAGCAAATTTTCTTCCTGGAAAAACAAGTTTCCCTGCAGAAAGCTGGCCACATGAGTACCCCAGCCCCAAGCTTGTCAGGCAGACTGCTCACGTCTCACAGGGAATCAGCTACCCATGCACAGAAAGAAACCAGTTTTCCAACTGCTATTTAAGTCTCTAGATGCAAAAAATGCCCAAGGACATTTTCAAAAGGCGCCTAGACATTTCCAGTGTTCTTCTACTAGCCATACAGGTGCCTCTACTAACACCTTTGGACCTCTATGGCCTTTGAAGATTCTCCACCTTATATATCACAGAGGGGAACAAAAACAACCCTTCCTCAAACTTCTTCCAGCATGCCATCAGAAGTTAGCAATTAATTTGAAGAAATCATGGTTATTCAACTGCTGTTGCACATTTCCACCTACACCTTTTTTCACCAGAGTGAGGGAAACAAAACCGTGTTACCTGTCACTCAAAAGCACCTTAAAAGCCTGGTCCTAGATTAGAACTACTCTTACAGAAACCCAAGAAATTCCAGTAACTTATGTATTTTACCAAATGAACACAAACTTCCATTTGCTGAATTCGAAGCTGGTTTTTGTGCTGATGCCTCACCACACAACAACCTCAGAGATGTGACCACCTCCACATGAAGCATGGTGCCACCAGGACAATCTCCCCATGGCACAGCACTGTGCTGTGGGCAGCTGTTCTGGATGCTCAGGGATGTGTCTACTCAAAAAGCATTTCCCATTTCAAGCAAACATCACAACGGGTTGTGTCCCCTACCTGATGTCCTCCAGCAGGTTCTCACAATGAACTCCTAGTGCATTTCTACCAGAAGCAGCAGATGACAACTCTCACACCCCCCTGGCACAAGCAGAGCTCTTAAAAAGCTCTGCAGCTTGAACAAGAGAACTAAGCTATTCACTGAAAACCACCACATTTTACATTGTTTCCCATGCACTTTTGCATGTCCAAATTAGAGGCTACATCTCTGAATTGGAAAATAGAGAGACAGATTTTGTTTCCATTTAATCCTACTTCAAAGAAGTGAAGGTCTACTGTTATTTGCAAATCACCTTTTCCCCTCCACCCCAAGTTAGAAGGTTGTATCTACTTACATCATCCTGAATATCCAGATCACAACCTGCCTTCAACAAAACCTGGACAACGTGGAGATGACCCTTGTGGGCAGCGAGATGCAGGGGGGTCCGGCCATGCTATGAATGAGAAGAAAATAATAATACCTTAAGATGAATTTTTATGCATGGTAGTTGAATAGAATTTTATCTCCTTTTCATCATTCTTCTGCTTGCACTTCACTCTCTGAAACCTGCAATAGTATCAACTGACATGTATTAGTGCGACAAAAGCTTTACCTTGGTTTTGTGAAAGCTGAAAACATCTCCTCCACCTTCTGCAACATTTCAGCTTATCCCAATGACACTCTACAAAAGGGATATTATATTCACATAAGAGCACTTCCTTAGACATTCAGATCCGGCTCTGTGTCCATGCCTAAGCAGAACTCACGACCCTTTTGTTTCTGTCCCTCTGGAGCACAGAACTGTTAACTGCTGTCCCCGTCCCTCTGTACAGCCAAGTTGCAATAGCTGGCTAATTCATATATTGTAATGGGCACTGCCTTTGCAACAGAGATAAGAATTACTGAACTGCTGCACATGACAGATGCTGCCCTGAAAAGGAATGGAAGCCCTGTAGTCACTCCAAGTGACTTTACATGGATGACAATCAACTTCATTTTGCTAAAGATCTGCCAGGTTTTTTTATACAGTACTTATTTTTACCTCTCTCTAAAATCTGAGTGAAACACCTTAAAATCTGTGAAAACAGCAACACTAAAACTGTTCACCGCAGATTATTTAATGGCAGTAAAGAAAATGGGATTCCAGCAATTGCTACATTCCCAAAGTATCTGCACAAAGAACCTGTTTTCTCCACGAGGCATTTTGTGAGGGTCACATTAAAAGTCACATTACTCTTCACTTGTATCTATTATGTATCTATTCCTTCACGACCGGTGCTGTTGTCTATTTTTCCACCCAATTATTTACCCGGCAAAGGACGATAAACAGCCCTAATACATCAACAACAGAAGGGCCAAACACTTCAAGAGCTGTCTGACTAGTGGCCTGAAGTACACAGAAGGCAACCATTGGCTCTCTGAGGTTTTAAGCAACTTCTTCAAGTAAGAAAACTATTTCAAGTAAATAATAAACCAAGCTCAAGACAAGATTGTTTTCATACAGCAAACCCCATACCCATATAGCTGGTAAAGCCTCGTTAACTTGGCCTCTTCAGAGCAAAAAGGAAAAACACTGTTGGAATCAACAGAAAGGCTGAGGGCAAAATGTTTGTGCCATTACTGATTAGTTGTGCTGTGCTTCAGAAACACTAAGTGTTGATTAATTGTCCTACATTATTGACTTAAAGGGGCAGATCTGAGTACAAAATCCTCACCCACGCTACGACACGTGGGTCTCTCAAAACACACACCTTGTCCCCGGCTGGCAGCAGCAGATCATTCCCATGTGAGAAACTTCCATTCTTGCCCTCCTAAAGGTATGGGAAGGGCTCATTTTTGTTGTCACCACTGCCCCTGGGCACCATTCAGCCTCCTGCCTGTGTGCCTCTGGCTCTATCTGGTCACAGGTCCCTAAAATCCTGTCCCTATATCGAAGGGCACTGAGCTGCACTGACCACACTTCCTGCTCCATCAGCCTGGAGCAGAGCCAGGGGTATGTTGCTGTTCCAGCTAATTCAATAGCAGGAGGCATAAAATACCCAGGCAACATAGGGATAAAAAGAAAAAAAGAAAAAAAAAGAACAAAATAAAATTAAAAAAAAGATACCAAATTCACAAATCATTCCCGACCATGAACAGTATGTTTGAATTATGAATATGTGCCCCAGCAAATTCAGATTTACGGGTCCTGATTTTCTACATTCCTTAATGCCAATAAGTAAATCACCTAATCCAGGCATCTATCTCACTTCCTGGAAGGTTATTAATACACCATGAAAACAATTTATAGCAATCTGTGCATGGAGAAGGAAAAATCCCAAACAAACCCAATTTGAAGCCAGTTCATGTACATCAAAAGGAAAGTCTCAACAACACGAATATATATTCCAGCAGGGCAACTTTCTGATAAGATAACCAGCTCTAACCACTGAAAAAATGCTGACATGCAGTTAAAGGTACTGTGTTAAAAGTAAGGTATGAAAGCAGAATAGGAGTTTATTTGAATACAAGGGACATATTTTCCTCACCAAATACACCTTCCTGGGCAATCGCCACACAAACCATGCCTGGTGGCATGGTTGAGCTGAATGACTAAAGGATCATTTTTATTCCAGAATGTTTGTAGGTTTCAGATTCTCCATCCAGAAACACAGGTTCAGAGGCATGTCACCTACTGGAGAACCCTAAAGAGAGGCCTTCAGGAACCAGAGTTTCTGCACACATGCAGTCCTTGAGTTCTTCCTACTTTAAAGGGACACTATAAACAAAAACTATGACACTAACCAGGAGAGGAGACTGAGGAGGAGGATCAATTCCAGCATATTACATTGATTAGAGGCTCAGGCTTTTGGAAGAGCACTGATGATCTCAAGATGAATCACAACCATGCACGAACCAGCAGTGCCAGATTTTCTTCCCAGCAACATCAAAATCAGAGTAGAGATGGGCAGTACAGCTGGACACTGTTCCAGGGTGGGCAATGCAAACACTGGACAAACATCAAATCCCCACACAAATACACACACACACAGGTATGAATGTACAACACACGCACACACCAATCCAGAACAAACCGTGAGGAAGAGACAAGGCAATTTGGGTGCTCCCCATGCTGTGATGACAAACTTGGAGCACAGCAAGCTTTGGAGAGAAACACTGAACAAGTCCATGCCCTGGCAGCAACAATCAGGGCTGCTCTTGCCTTCATGTCTTTAAGTCAAAACACCAGCCCACAAAGTTTTTCTCTCACAGCAATTCATCCTACCCAAAATATACAGAGGGCAGAGAGATGAAGGCAGACAGACAAAACTCCCTCTGTGCGTCTCCTCCATAAAGACATTCTGCACTCAACGCAGCAGCAAAGAGGGGGTTTATCTGAATACACACAAGGGTCCTAGGGGGAAAGAAAACATACAAACCAGAGTGTCTCCTAGATGCTCACTTCAAGGACACAACACCAAACCCAGGGACTGTTCAACGTGCAGATTACTGACTTAGAAGCTTGTGAGCATCGCCAAATATGTTTTGGGGGTTATTACAAATACAAATGAGAGACTGCTACAACTTGGGATTAATGAACCAATAAAGGAGTCATTCATATGTAAAAAAAAAAGGCAATTTGGACTTCTATTCAAATGTAAACAATTGCTTCATCAGGCAACAAATCATACAAATAGTCCTGTGTCACGGACTTATTGACAAAATAAATGGGACCTATTGGACTAAGGCTGCAACTTCCAACCACCGTGACACGCTGCTGTAGCTGTGGGGTGTTTCGGGTTGCAGCCAAGCACTCTAAACAGCCACATGAACTTCAGCAGTAAAATGCAAGGGTAGGTTTTTGTTTGCATTAAATCTGCACTCTAACTTCCAGGCATTGACAGGCAGCTGTCGATACACACCACTTAAAAGCAGAATCCTCTTAGCATCGCTGCCAATGTATATGCACTCCACAACCAAATCCATACAGGGGAGCCTTAGCACCATAAGCTCCATGATCTTTCCTTGTGTTTATGTACGTGTAGGTACTTTTATGCAGGTACATTCAGTTCTCCATCTCACTCTACTCTTGTGATGCACAAGGACTGTGATTTATTCATCCGTTCTGCCCTCATAAAAAACATGCCTGTCCACATTTTACTGGAAAGTCTGAAAGCGAAATCCAAGTCCTGTCACATTGTTCACACTGATGATTTGTTAGACTGTTCTCCATGAATAACCTGCTCGCTCAAGTCAGCAGAAAGCTTCTCATTGACCTCAACAGGCATTCAGCAAGTTCCTAAGTGTTTGTTAGTCCCTTTTAATTTATCTCTATTTATTGTTTAAAACAGACACAAATAGCTTTTCAAACTGAAGGAGTGCAAAAATGTGAAA
This sequence comes from Callaeas wilsoni, assembly GCA_013398955.1. Lineage (NCBI taxonomy): Eukaryota > Metazoa > Chordata > Aves > Passeriformes > Callaeidae > Callaeas > Callaeas wilsoni. Next base: position 32,755 of record VWPU01009433.1, read on the forward strand.
GCACCAAAATATATTTCTTTTTTTGTTTCTGTCCTGGCTTAAAAAAGAAGAAAAAGAGAGACTGCTTTAAAGAACTCAACCTGCTCTGAAGCTGAGACTTGAAGTACCCCAGCATTACAGAAGTGATGCCATATGGTATATTCATAACATTACTAGTTCAAGAGTTAAATCAAACAATTACTGAATCACAACAGAAGCACTACCTTTTGTATTTCTTTGGGGCTTTTTTTCTGAATTATGATCCATTCTCTGCAGAATTCAATTCTATAGCTATGATCTTAATGCAGGAGCCTGCTCTAGCACAAGTTTCTCATGGATTCACAGGCCTCTTTCAGGCATCCACCTGCTCTGGTATGGGTCCGCCTACAAGGGCTGCAGGTGGATCTCTGCATCCCCAGGGATTGCCATGGGCTGCAGGGGCACAGCTGCTTCACCATGGTCTTCACCACAGCCTGCAAGGGGATCTCAGCTCCAGCATCTGAAGCACCTCTTCCCCCTCCTCCAGTGACCTTGGTGTCTGCAGAGTTGTTCCTCTCACTGCTGTTCCCTGGCTGTAATTACAGCTTCTCTGTAACTTTTTTTTTCTCTTCTTAAATATGTTATCCCGGAGGTGCTACCACCATTTCTGATTGGCCCAGCCTTGACCAGTGGCACATCCATCTTGGAGCCTCCTGTCAGTGGCTCTGCCAGACATGGGGAAGCTTTTGGCAGCTTCTCACAGAAACCACACCTGTAGCCCTTCCCACTACCAAAACCTGCCCATGCAAACCCAATACCTCCAGGAAAAGGACAACATCGTAGGAGGACAGCAAGGCACATCAGCTCCACAGAAGTAACAGTGCTTTTCTGCCAAAGATGCAGCTCTCAATAACTCCACTGGAAGAGAGCTACTACTACAAAAGGACTGAAAGAAGAGACCAGCTTTCTTGCTTGGAAGAAAAGGCTTAAGTTCTTAGTTTTCCAGTTTTTGCAGCTTATTCACCAAAGTACTTGATAAGGGCACCTGCTTGTTGGATCAGCCGGTATGTATGACCAGTTGTTCAGGGTAGTTTTGCCTTTTTCATAAAGGAATCAGCTACACATTTCACACCTGTGAAGAACGTCAGACAAAAAGGTGGAAAAACGGAAATCATCTCTTTGTCATATCAGGCAGAGCAGCAACAGAGCACCCTGACCAAGCAGGTGCCCTTTGAGAAGAGCAGACTCACAAAGCCACTGCTGAGCACCACACCTGCCCTGGGCCACAGCCACACATGGCTGGTGGCAGAGGTCCAGAGCCACGATGAGCGCTCAGTGCATGTGCCATGCAGTGCCACCAGCCCTCTCCTGCACTGGGCTCCCTGATGTCAGATTGTCGGCGCTGGTGTGACTTAGTGGTCATCAGCTCCTATTTACATATTTTAAAAGGCCCCAAATCTGGAATGAGCCCGAGCGTCTCTCACTGGAGTCAGAGGAGGTGCACATCTCCATACTGACTTCACCTGCACAGATACCTTGCTAGTAATGCTGCCAAAATGAAACAAGTACATCCTCACAGTAAAGATGAAGTGAGCACCTGGACATGTGTACACTCCATTGGATTTTGTTTCTTTCTTATTCTTCCTCTTTTTTCTGAAATCATCTACTCAGAAGTGACAAACATGAAATACTGGTTTGCAGCTGAACTGTTGTTTACTGAAGCAACAATTAACCACATCATATGACCTTCCATACAGGATAAAAATAGAACTGGACAAGTCAGCTATAAGTTTACTAGTACTTGGTTTGTTACAGAAAATATCCTTCATTTTTCTTGAGCTATGCTTGATTAATCCTTTTCGAATAAAGAACTCTAGCATTTATCTCTAGATCCTGGACACTTTAATCTGTGGCTCTGCAGTGTTATTCACAACAATTGGTCTGTGCTTACAGATGCGGATCAGAAATACATTTAAAGCCTGCTATGACAGGTGAACTTTTTCTTTCCCTCCAAAGAGCTCTGTCTTCATGTGTCTTCCTCCAATAAAACCCAGAGAATTCAGCAGGAAGTTTGGTTGACAAGCACCAAATCCTTTTTTCTTCTTTTTTGGAAGCAAACTTCTATAATTTATAATCAGGCAGAACAAACTGAAAACTACTAATAAAAGCAGAAGACATACAGGGAAACCAGAACTAAGGCATGCACAGGGACAAGTTTATTTTTTTGCTTCATTGTGCAATGAGTTTTATCTTGGGGGAGATGGGGGTTCTGGGTTTCAATTTATCTGAAAGCTCAGTCTATTTTACAGCACTACAAAAAGTCCACCATCTAATTTCCATTCTAAAATTAAGAACCTCTATCCTGAAAGTTTTCCTTATTTTGTGCTCGTTCTGCTTATTGGAAGACTGCACAAGAACCTATTGCTGTGATGGCTAAAAAACTCCTCCAGATTTCCAGTTTAAATATACTTGAGTCTAATTTATACATCCTTGCTCTTGTGACAACCTTGTCCTTAACTTTAAACAGCTCTTTGTCCTTCCAGCCTTTGCGTGTCATCAGGTTAGCAAACTGAGCTCTTCCAGGGTGCGTTCACACAGCCTTTCGTAGGCAAATATGCACATGCTCTCCCCACACAGCTGCCTGGCTGGGTGAGAGCCAGATGCCAACTCCACACTGTGTACACCTGGACAGGACATTATGGACCATGAATGGATGGGCTCTGGTGAGGGCACCAGGCTGGTCTCATGCCTCTTGGCTTGCTCAGCTCAGCTCTCTCTGGCTCACAGAGTGGGAGGAGTAAGAGTGTGTGTGCCTCCAAAACACCCCATACACACAGCCTTGGCTGCTGCTCTGAAAGAGTCTCTGCTCCACCGTATGCACTCCTCCGCAGTCTTGCAGATCTGACTTCATCTCTTCCGAGCTTGTCACCAGGCTACCCAAGTACCTCATCTGTACTGTCTGTCGGTGTGCTGGGATACATCCAGAATGACAACAGGAACAGCTTTTGTCATCTTCCCTCTCTGGGCTCCACGGGGATGACACACAACTTCTAGGAAAGAATAGCTACAATGCTGTAGTACCCGGTGAGCTACGGGGGTGGCCTCAGAGCCCACAGCTCTCCAGCATGGTTGGCAAGAACATCTCTCCAACAGAAACACCAGCACTTTGCACCTGCCTGCAAATTTGCTGCCAAATGAGCTTTGTTTTGATTTTCCACTTAGGGTAGAACAACAAAGCAAGGGAGCCACCTGTGCCATATAGGAAAGAAAAACTTGTCAACTCTAGGAAATCTGCATTATATCAAATTAACCTGATTCTGTGTTTCAAAGTCAAATCTACACTATTTGCTTCTTATTGTAATTAGCAGAAGTCCCTCAGCAGCCTCAAAGCTCATAATCTTCAAAAACAAAACGAAACAAACAAACAAAAGTTTGTTAAACAAAACAACCACAAAACTCTGAGCTACCATTCAGGTATCTGTAAGTCAGTCTTTCCTGGTCTATTACTGACTACCTTTAATAGTTGTTCATCAGCTACAGAGCTGCTTGGATAACAGAACCAAACACGCCATCTACATGGGACTATTCATGCTTATTACATCTGTGTTTTGTATCTACCGGCAAGAGGCTACTTATTATGGCAAACAAAACCTACAAACACAGATTGTCCTTGGATCACTCCAGCTTTCAAAATAAATATTACCTACAACTCAAACACTGTGAAGGGACTGAAAACAACTGTCACTGACAGATAAGTATTCTGTCTTTTCCTCTTTTTATCAAATGTGCTTTCTATCTGTAAATATTAGGTCCCATACACATGTAATGTTCAGAACCAATATGGAAACACAAATAAAAGTAGACAGGATGGAGAACAGCAGCTCATCAAAACAGCATGCCTCAAATTTTATGTTACAGTTCTAAAGATTTAACTTACCTAGTTCTTTTTAAGGCTTTTTGCTGATCAAACCTTCTCTGCAACAGGCAATTACATCTCATCTTTTCTAAGACAGTATTATTTATAACATGCTGAGCATTAAGAATAGGTGAATATGAGTTTGAACTCACTTCTATCTAAGCAGAAATCCTTTGACTCTGACTTCTCTCAGAGGTATGAGGAACACAATTTGCAGCCCCCAAGTCTGCAACTGACTATGACACTACACAGAACAAATCAATGAAGATGTTAGGTATAAGTGAGGCTGCTGCACCAAGAGACTTCAGCAGCAAGAAACACTTTCTGCATCCCTTTACCCTGCCACAAGAGGTGGCTTTTCCCCATCCCCTCACCCAGGGAGATGGGTGCCCTGAACCACCTTCCCTTGACAGTGATGAATCGCTCCATTCATCAGGTCACACAGTGTTCAAAAGTCAATGCATGCTTTGAAAAATGTTGCTCCCCTGTCGACACACTGCGTTTCCAAGGACTAAGTGTTCATCACAGCTGCGCCCACTGCAAAGAGTATAAATACAAGACGTGCACTATATTGCAAATTTGCGTGAGCTATTAAGTGCGAACTTTAAGGAAATCTGAACACTAACTTCAGTCACATTCAGATTGGTAAAGCTAGGAGGGCATTTTCACAGACAATGGTCTAGAAGAGTTACATTAGTTCCCAGGGCTTTTGCAAAGCGTTTTTCTCTCGTTACCTTGGTAACCGCTACCTTGGCACCCCTGTTGATAAGCTGCACCACATTCTCCACTTGGCCTTTGTAGGCGGCTACAAGCAGGCGTTCTGAAAGCACGGCGACCACATCCTGCTGGCTCATGAATTAGGAGAGAAAGGTTTTCAGGTTTCTTCAGTCCAAAAACAAAGGCTTGGGATCAGTTCAAGCGGCATGCAGGCAGGCGAGGAAGGACTCCAGCTCCCTGGACAGTGACGCTATCGCTATGCCATCCTCTGGACCTAAGGATCAGAAAACAACACTGCTGTCAGCCAGCTTTCAGAAACAGAGCACTACAGCAGCTCCTCCCTGAGCATTCATCTTTGCATTGGCTTGGGAGGGGATCACAAAAACTCCTCAGAACCTCTTGAAGACATTGCACTTCTGTACAAGGTGGAGGGATGTAGACAGTAGCACATTTTCAATGTGCCCTCATTCCCCTTGGTTGGGACAAAAATCCTTAAACTTTCTGAGAGCTTAACTCTCTTTTAGCCTAACTTCTATTTGTGCGGTCCCCTTTCAATCTCTCTCCCTCCGCCAGGTTTCCTGGTCTTTAATTAGCCGAGGATGGGTTAACTACTGTTGGCCAAAGGAACAAGAATAGGTTGTAGTTACTGGCTGCTGATACAAATATACAAACCTCTGCCCTGGAAGGACTGAGTGCTGTCAGCAATTAAAGGCAGCTGACTGTTCCCTCACAACTATAAAATGCTTCACAGCCTCCTCGAATCATCCCAAGGACACCACTGGGAGAGATCACAACCTGCTATTGGGAAACACTCATCTCTGCTGTCACTGAGAAATTATGTTCTCCCCACCGAGCTGACATCATGCCCCACTGACCCCAGAAACAACTCAGATTTAGCACTCATCATGCAAACTGTGAGTATGTTTGTCTGCCTGGGCTCCACTGACCCATCCAATGAGCCATCTGAGCTGAAAAGAGCTTTCTGATATAACTACAGAAAATGTATCCACAGATCACTTTGAGCTGTGGGATCCAGAACCTGCCCAGTTTGAGAAGATTTCAGCTTTATTTGTGCTTTTCCCACTTTAGTATTTAATTGGTTCAGTACAGGAAAAACACCTTCAAGATATCCAGTGTATTTACAAATTATATGTCCTCCTCTCTTGAAATATCCCTGCACTGCTCCTTAACAGCCACCAGTACTAAACACTCTGCATAGATGAAGAGCAATAAGTACAGGGTCCAGATGATCTTGAAGATCGATAGTGGAATACAATGTCTTTCACCCTTATGTTACCCTCTAAATCCATCTCAAAACAGCAATAACTAGAACTGTAGGTTAATTTGTAGTAGTAGATGGTAATGGCAGAATTTAATTTGCACTCCTATGGTAATTTATATTAACAAATCTTAGAACGCTTTATGAGCTTTAATTCTTGTAACACCATTTGAGGTGAAAAATATGCAGAAGAATATTACATGCATTTTAGAAAAAGGCCCTTGAAAGCACAGAAAAGTTACTGGTTTCTCTGAGGTTAATAGAAAGTTATGCCAAAGCCAGTAAAAACTCCAGATAACTGACTCTTGATTTCTAAGTATAAGCATTAGGCAATACTATTTCCAGATAAAAGATTCAGATTTTCCTCACCTTTCTCTTCCTAAGTGCAGACATATTTGGAGCAACATGGAAATAGCTGCACATTTATTCAGAGAAACTAGACAAAGAATTCCTGGGCCTCAAAGTCACTGTAACATAGGACAACAGGGGAGTGGTGCTGTACCCTGTGCCACTGGACTGGTTTCATGCCCACCCTCCGCGTGATGGACACAGTTTGTAAACCCTGGTAACAGGGAACATATGGAAGACAGAAGAAAAACCCCTCATGTCCTTCACTAGCACATCATACCCTGCTCCTCTGGCAGAGTGCTGTACACATTATAGTAAAAACCATTAAAAAAGCGCCAAGAAATACAGATGGCCTACACTTAGTAATTTGATCTGTGACAAACAACACAAGTTTCAATCTTGCCTCCTCAAGTATTTGATTTCCAGTGACTCGTGCTTCCGAAGCAAGCTGAACACCCACCCTCCTTCCATAACCCCCACCACCCACAATCCTGGCTCCCTGTTCCCAACATATCCCTGACCCTCCCATCACATCCCAAAGTGGTGCTTCCACAACCCAGGAGCACACCTCACACCTCCCCTCCGTGACCAGTACACAGCGCAGGGCAGCCCTTACAACAGGAAGCTTTTCAGGCAGAGGGATGGTGTTTCTGTGCCAGCCCCTGCCTGTGCAGTGGTAGTTTCCAGGTGAACTGTGCCATCACTAGTTTGTCCCCATCCTTACCCCTAAGGTGGCTGCCAGCACTTTGGCTGGAGGCATGTACGATACACTGACATCTTAAAACATCTCTGCTCAGATCCTGCTTGGTTTTCTTACCTCGTAAAAAAAAACCAAATAAAACCAAAACAACGCAGTGACATCATTGTCACTGACAGGTTTGCATATTCACTACAAAAATCTCAGTCTCAATGGAGACATTTTCCTGACACGCTGACATTTCTGAGCAAGTTTACAGAAACCATAGCTGCTCATTGCATCTTAGCCACACCACTAGAAAGACACCAATACCTCAACAGTTTACGGCTGGAAAAGTCTGGATAACCTATGCAAGGTAAATGCTGGAAATCATACTCCCTAGTTGGATTTTCTCCCTCTCTCAGGCTGCCTTCCCATTACTGCAGCACACGGAGATCATGAGCCTCCTCCTGCCATGCCCTGCCACACTGGAGTGATGGACTATGACGGCAACACTGCTATCATGGAGTTTGCCTTCTTGTCTTTTCCACCACCTGGATCATACATAAAAGCACAGCAAGGAGCTAATACAGCTATCTGTGTTTAGGGGTATCTCCCACTTTGCCCAGGTCTCCAGCAGGTGTCGGTCCTGTTCCCAGAGAGCAGTCATGGCACGAGCGTGGCTCCTGCTCACACAACAGGTCACATTACCTTACACATCTGCTTCACATCTCCTCAACCGGGATTATGTGCAATTCAGAAAAGCATGTCCAATTAGAACAGGTAGCCCACACAACTGAAAGACCAACTTTCCTTTTCTCCTGTGCTGGTAGAAAAACGTGATGGGTGAACAGTGGAAGTGGGAATAGCCTTCTCATTCCCCTCCCCAGGGACCCATCCCCAGCACAGTGGCTACACTGGCAGTGGCATCGCTCCCCTCAGCTTTAACTCTCTATGTGCCTCAGACACACAGAGTGTCTTTCCTTGACCACATCTGCACCCCCAGCAGCAGGAGGAAGGTACCAGATGCCCAAGGACTGCAATTAAAAGCTTGACTGCTCCTTTCACACCCAGATGGTGCAAAATGAACCCGACAACACGATTACAGGCACTGCATCGCATCCCTGCTGCCAGCGCCTGCTGCCCAGAATTAAATCCCTCATTATCACCCCCAAGATCCAGAAGCTCAAGGGAGGCACAGAGCATGAGAATATTCAAACCTTATGCCTTCAAAACAACAACAAAAAAATTATTTTGCTTTAAAACATTTTTAAATGAAAAACAGGCATCTCTGTGCTTCTTTGTTTAAGATCAGATTACTTACCTGGGGCAGGCTGAGAAAGCAAGACCTACTTCCCAGGTCTCTCCAAGGAAACTGGCCAGATGTGATGCCCACAGGTTCAGCTGCTTTGTTGTGGGTCAATCCCTTCCGAGGATAACGTGCTCACCCCATCGGTGGAGTGTGGAAAAGGACAGGCTGACTGTGGATTAGTATTCCTGACTGGCAGCTGCGAGGCACCGTCCCCAGGCGCTGAGGTCCAGCTGCATCCCCACGGATTATGCTCTCACTCACTGAGCCACACTGCCCTACGGATGCTCAGGAGATGTCCGTCTGGGGTGGCACAGCACAGTATGGGTGGGCAGCTGGCTGCTCAGTGGCAGGGTTGTAAAGCTCCCAGCTCCGTCCTCTCTCCCATGCAACTGGCAGAGCTGGCAAAAACCACTCTCTGCACCTTTCCCCTCCCCAGCTCCCTCCCCTCCAAACTGCTGCCAGGCTGCTTCAGCGGCCGTAGCGCCTACACGTCAGTAACAAAAAAAAAAAGTACAGGAATGATGATTTTCGAAAGCCAAAGGACAGTCCAGGAAACATCAAACATCACAGATACTGAAAGGCTAGGACATAGACTCTCCTAAATTCATGGAAAGGGTTAAAACCAGCAGCTTCCTCTCTGAGGGAAGAGAAAAAAGCCAAAACTATGAAAGATTTAGGAGCTATGAGCTAATCAATTTTAAGAAGTTCCCTGTCTAAATGGAAAAGATGAAATGCCAGAGCACAGGTCATTCTCAATGCAATCAATAAGTTCAATTAGTATTTGAATAAAAGAATGCTTACATAGCTAACAAAAAGTTTCCATGTGTGCTGAGGTACAAGACGAAAGGGGAAAAAAAGGAGAAGGGACTGCACTTTTCTGCAAGGGACCCCAAATTCTCTTTTTTAGTCTATCACCAGAAATTATGCTGACTAGAATCACAGAATCATAGAATAACAGTATTTCCTGATTTGGAAGGGATCCACAAAGATCACCGAGTCCAACTCCTGCCCTGCACAGGATGGACCCAAAAATCCCACCATGTGCTGGAGAGCGTTGTCCAAGTGCTTCTTGAACTCTGGTAGGCTTGGGGCTGTGACCACTTCCCTGGGGACCCTGTAGTCTGAGAAAAAATCTCAGCACCTGGTAGCTTTATTTTATTCAACATAAACAATGGCATAAAATTAATCTAAATTATTTTGGAATACCCCAATATTAAGATATGGAGCCAGACCATTTTGTTATGGGAGGATACATAATAGCTACTATTTTATAATAGTAAAATAGTCTAAGAAAATTTCCTACATCTAGATACTGCTCATCTCTCCTATGCTTAACTCCCACTGCAAAATGGGTTTCTTTTTTTTATTGGTATATAACAGTATAAAATCTATAAAACGCTCTTCTTGTCCAGCCTCTTTGCAAAGCAGTTTGTCATACATAAAATATGACATAAACACTAAGATTGTATTCACTTTAGAATAACAGCATTATTCAGCAGAGTGGATTATTGCATTAGAAAGAGTGAGTTTCCTGGAACTCATTTATTATTTACTGCAGGATGCTGATATATCTGCCATTTCTCTCAGCTGACTTTAAAAGAGTTTGTCCAAGACATGCAGCACTACCCCCCTTTCAGTAATTTTTCTTTAGTTCCACCATGGATCCAATATAAACTACTCAGGAAAAATATCTATATGTTTTGCTAAAGGACAGATTGCCTCTCACCCCTTCCTGCCTCAAAAGACAGTTAAAAATCAGTCAAAGTTGTAATTGTGGAAACCAGCAGCAGCTTTATCTGGAAAAACAGCAAAGCCCCCCACCAGGTCGAGAACAATGTGCTTTTGATTCACACTTTTCTTCTTTCCTTTACAAAATTAGCAATACTATTTTTTGAGTTAGGTTTTATACCAACAAACATTTTGAACGGGACATCTACATAGACTTTTAGTAGATTATATGTTGGTCTCAGGGAGGGAGGGTTTACCCTTTTCATTACATATTTTATTGTGGGAAGTACAATCATTCAGTTTTCATATGGACACTTGCATATTCATCACCCTATGTATCACCACTGTCTGGGACATCTGAAAACATTTTCTGGGCTTTTTATTTTTTTTTCACTTGTTGCTATTAATTACTTCAACAATGACTATTTAGCAGCCTCCCAGGGAGCATCTGCATGACAGTTACTCATCAGGCTTCCCACCACAACCAGAGCAGACTGATTGATGTCACTGCTCCACTGCAGGTGGCCGCCTGCAGCCGGACTGACGGCCAGCCCCGCTTGGTGACGAACACGGGGAGACAGCGGCCGCAGCTTCCCCAGCTGCTTTGTCCAGTCCATCTCCATTGCCTGGCCTCCACTGCTGGCTGCACTCAATGTAAATCCTCAGCTGCCTGGCAGCTCTCAGGCAATGCCTTGGTACCATCAAAACCAACCTCCAGAGTTGCACCTGCCAGGCAGAATGCTCTTGGAGAGAGGCACGGACACATGGAGACCAGTGGTGAAGATCAGAGGTAGTTTCAAGTCATTGCTTAGACATAACTAATCTTGTACGAAAACAACTGTTCTTCTTCCCCTCTTACTTATCTCCCTTACCCAACCCACAGGTTATATACTTACCACTTTCCATATAACATGATTTACGGGGTTTATTTGGCTTATCTCATTGAAGTTTCACAGCTGTGTTACACCCCGCTCTTTAAACACCTGCATACACACACACACACACACACGTCAAAACCACTCAGTACAAGCAAGCTCAACTCCCAGCAAGCCCTGTCAGTTGAGCACTATTTACATGACAAAACAATATCTATTGTTTGATAGGGGACAGTGCCAGCGTGCGAACACACATGCATGACATATCTGCTCCCATTTGCATAAAACCAGTTAGGAGATGTTTCCAGCTGACTGCTGTTTAACAGAAGTGCCGGAGCCTAACCTTGGGAACGAAGCAGACACATGGCTGTGCTCATGGGAGAGCGGGGCTTTATGTTACCCTTACACACAGTGGGGCTTCTGGATGGGAGAACTGTCCCTCACCGTCACCTTCTGTGCAGGAGCCAATTAAATTGACTGTAGGACCTCGCTGTGAGCAGAAAGTGCCATAACCCTTTCCACAACCAACTCCCTCTCCTTCTCTGCAGCTCTTCCCTTTCTTATCCCAAAGCATGTCCTCTGCTGCGAGGGTTCAGATTACCTTTAGCATGGACAGTGTCAGTCATTCAGTTTGGGGACCCTGCTGCTGCCATGTCAGAGTGCTGGTGCAGAGGTCTCCTCCTGCCCATGTATGACCTGAACACTCTTTCCTGCTAGCACAAGCAGCCCCACACTCTACCAGACAGCATATAATAGTAACTCAGGTTAATACTGCAAAAGACATTCCAGAAAATTTCAAGAAAAGAATTATTTCTACATTTACAGATTTTTTTCCAAGGCCAGAAAACACCACTACGACAGTATAATGCCAACCAGCACCAAGGCACAAACTCCTTCTTGAGCTAGATCCTATTTTTATACACATTATTAAAGATGTGCAGCTAGGCAGTGATCAGGAAATGCTCTGGCTGATAGAGCAGAGAAGAAAAGAACACATTTACCAGCTTCAAAATATTTTTCAGCTGGCAAAAGAGTACTGGAGATGTTCTTCCTCTTCAAGAAAAACGTGACTTAGGAGCTGCCAGCAGCAATGACGCAGCCCCTCCTGTACGCTCACAGATGATGTCTTGGGAGAGCACTGGGAGGTGCAGTGAGGTAGGTGGACCAGTGCCACCCAGTTCAGTACTGAATCATGGAGACAACACGAGTACATGAGATGTTTGGATATTGGCACAATATTCCTCAATATTGCTAGGCTTCTGGCACAAGAGCAAGAGTCTGGCAGGTGGTGTGTCAATTAAAAGCTTAATAAGGCTCAAGCTGAAAGTCAGTGGATGAAATCTTAGGGATGGAGTGGCCAGGGTGGGAGAGAGATGTATTCAGACAAGCATGGGTGGAAGGGCTGACTACGTCCACGGTAACCCCCAGAGAGGTGTGTGTGCCCCTGTTATGGTGCACACTGTTGTCACCAAGAGATCACAATTTTTCCGGTTGCCTCCCACCACCACAGGGTACTGCAACAGCAAGAGGAAGCACAAATATCTGGGGTTTTGGCACACCCTGGAAAATGAGCAAGTGAAAGAAACTGAACACAGTAGGGAAGCAAACATGGAGGTCACATTTTGTTGCATGGAATCACTCCATCAGTCAGCACAGCTAGGACAGTAATTCTCATTTCCCAAACCCGTGTGCTGATCTCCCAGTGCTGCTGTTGAGAAGCTGGCTGTAACTCCCAAGGAAAAAAACATTATTGATGTGCTAAAATTATCTGCACCTGATTCACACAGGGAACTGCTTTAGGAAAGATCGCAAACCTGCTGAGTCTGCCAGAGGGCTCCCTCTGACCTCAGCAGACTTTGCAAGAGCCCTGAAAGAACTGGGGAGCAACTTTAAATCATCTCTGAGGAGATCCTAGTAAGGAGAGGAAAGTGTAGGTTTAGGGACTTTATCCTATCTTATCCATGAGTTTGGGCCAAAGACAGCAAAGACTCTCTGATGCAGCGCACACTTCCCATGGTGCTCAGTGCTTTGGGTTACACAGCAGCAGCCGAGGGGGACAAAGCTTGTCCTCTTGAGACCATGGGCTCAATTCTGCTTTGGTAGCCAGGTCAAGTCAGCTACCAAAACTGCTGTTTCACAGCTGTGCAGGATCCTACATGACACCCACAGAAGGTCTCTACTCCAATTCTAATGCAAAGATGTTCATAAATGACAAAATGATTCCAACACATATCAAAGGATATATTTGTCAGCAGTCTCAGCAAACAGACAAGACTACCATGTGAAGGCATGTAATGGCACAGAAACTGGGGCAATGAACAGAGATTTCAATACTCTCAGTACTGTACCCCAGACAATTACAACATTCTCTTCCCCACAAAATAAGCTGGTTTATCAAAACGATACCTAATATTTATCTACTATATTGGCAAACAAAATGAAGCATGGAGGATCACTCTACAGGATCTCTGTCCCCTTCTCTTCTTCCATTTCCTTCACTGCTTTCTCATCTAGATAAAACACTGGAGTTTTTTTTGTCACTCTCCTCTAGATCACTTATTCCAGCTCTCTGCTCCCTCATCCCCTGAGGTAGTTCTTTTGAGGCTTGGTACTCAAAACTACGCAGAATATTTGCAGAGGGCTCTTGATGTGAGCAGCCCTAAAGGCAACCTGGTTGCAAGGAGAGAAATACTGAGCAGAATATATGTGCTGAAAGAGGAAATGCCTGCTGGACTGTGAGCCTGGGAGCCAGCAGCATCCTTGAGAAGTTCAGTCAGCATCTTCGAAGGGCAGCTGGATGTCCAGAAACCAGAGGCATCCTGAGATACCATCAAAAAGCACAAAACCAAGGAACTTACCATCTGAAAAGGTGAAAAAAGTGGGAAAGGTGGAAAAAGGGGAAAACATCCTGAGAAAATAAGAAAACAACTGCCATTGGCTGTTCTAACTGCAAGAACAGGAAACAGTCTAGAAAACACAAATTGGTCTGAGATATGAGAAATCATCATCATCTGCTCGTTCTTCCACCTGAAAAACAGAAATTAACAGCACCTCGTGGCTGCTGAGGGAGTGTGTCATACATCCTCTAATGTCTCTGTGCCATAGAAAGGACTTACTTTTTACCCAAACTGGAGCTTTATCCTCTTGTTATTTCCTGCACTGCTTGTGATTTTCCTACACAGGTTGAGCTCCCTACACGAACTTTCTGCAAGATCTTCCAGACAAACTCTTGGACCCTCATTAGGGATGTCTGGCTGACTCCCAGCTTCGTGACAAGGCTCATCACTGACGTGAGACTCTGCCTCTTACTTTACTGGTCTTCCCCTGGGACCACTTCTGTATTACAGAATCCCTGAAACCTCCCATGGTCAAAATATTCTTACCCCCGCAGGCCAGTTAACCCTTCAGGTCATGAAAACCACACAGTTAATAATTCCCTCTGATCTCCTCTACAGATCAGTTTCTGCATCCTAGAGCCCTGGAGCTGGGCTTTGCCTTTCCTTGCAACTGCATCAGACAGATCAAATTCACTTTCCAGCACACTCCAAATTCTCAGACTTTTTTCTGCAGCTTAAACAGTAATTCTCTGCCTTGCAGGAAACAGAGATCCAATCTCACAGTGTAGTGCTTGGTACTCAACTCAGCAGAGTTTAATCCTCTTGATTTTGGGCCTACTGGAGCTAAATCCCTATGGATTTCCTCTCCTTCTGAAGTTCCGGCATTTCCTCCCTATTCTACCCTCCCACACTGCTTAGAGGTCCTTTCTGTCCCACCACCCCATTTGTGAATTAAGGGTTAAATGCTATTTCTATTTTTCATAAGCTAGGGGCACCAAGAAGAACACAATTGAGTGTGATGAGCCCAATGGTCCTGTTTTAACACTCATTTCTCTGTAGTTACACAAGCAGGAAGGGCAGAAGCAGAAGTAACTTGCAGAACCAAAACCCACAAACATTTCAGGCAGCAACAAAGAATGTATCTACCTGGAAACCCTTTTATATTGTATTAAAGGACTGTTACATCCTGTTTTACAACATGTTGCAGTCGCCTCAGGTATAAAGCAATTGCTTTCATTAGCAGCACCCCACAAGTGCTTAATCAATACAAAGTACCTAAATAAGCCAAATCTTTGTGAAAAACAAGTCTGGGCGATAAAAATAACCTTAAAAATAAAACTAAAAAATAAAGTGTTTTGCAGACATTCTATGGGCTGCATGCATCACATCAGATTATATTTTTCACTGCTTTACTGCATTGTGCTTTCAACTTGAAGATCTCTTAATGCTGACGGCATGGCTGATCTTGCTTTCATGTTGGCTTGCAAGCGTAACAGTAGGCAGTGCAAGGATTATCTCAATGGAAAAATCTCTGGCGAGACCAGAAGGTGCACTGGCGATAGCATGATAATGAGGGATGCTTTACAAGGGAAAAGTCTCTCCTTGGACACTGACAGTTAATAGCTCTCAACTCACTCACCTCTTCAATCAGAGGTGTCCATGATGGAAGCTGAGGACAGTGGGACCAAAGAGCTGGAATAACCATCTGAAGCATGCACTCTAACTTACCATGGGAAAACACTCGGATTGGAAAAGAAATGCAAAAATGAACCAGTACAGAAAGTACCACCAAATCTGAGTAATGACTTATCTTCTGCATGGACTTCAGAAATCACATCACACTCTCAGGTATAATTTTCTAAGCCCTAGTCAGTGATCCCACAAGACCAGCTAGTCCTCCAGCATTGAGAGAGCCTTATTTTCCAGAAACAATGAAACACTTTAGCACATGGAAAGTCCCTCCTCATGCAGAGGATGGGGTTTCCTAGGGGGACAGTCTGTGACTTTGTCTTGAAGAATTCAAGCTAGCTAAGCTAGCCTCCTGCTTAGGGAAATTCCATTTCAATGGCAAGTTTGACATTCCTTGAGTCACAGGTCCTTAAAAATGCAGTTCAACAGAAGTGTACAAGGACGGCAGAGGAGGCAAGGAACCACACAGCCCAAAAACCACAGAAGTGTGACATAAATACCATAACTCAGTGCCACAGGTTAAGTCCAAGCTCTTCACAATCCCTAGTTACCCAGGAACTGTAATGCATTTCTAAAAACATTTCTAAAATGCAAATCCATGGCATCATTTTTACATATTTTAGACAAAAAATTCTGAAAGGTCATATTTAGTTTTTTACTCACTCTTAAGGATCTACCATTCAGTTTTTTCTGATGAACATTTTACAGCTGTGTCTTGCAAGGCAGCCTCTGGAGGACAGTGGGGATGCTCGCTTCAGTCTTTCCCAGTGTTGACAACAACAGCAAGTCTCTGTACCACAGTATGGTACACTGCTCCTGGGTGAGGAGAAACACATCATTAATGGAGCATCACAGCACACTGAGAAACACAGATATTTAATACCAGTGCTTTCTGCAGCACTCAGCTGCCTGCATACACCTGGGCAAATCCAGACGTTTCCTCCTGAGTTTTACACACCCATTTCCCATTACAAACAATTCCCAACCGCAGCTGTCCAGTTTGGTTCTCACTAACTGACCGCTGAAAATAAAATTGTGCAGCTCTCACTGCTTTGTAAGGATGAGGAAAATGCAACCGAGACCTTCCTTTCTTCCCAGAAATCACGTGACAAATCAATAAAATCAGGAAAGGGACAAATTCACAACAGTGTTCACGAATGATGGAAGTCACTTGGCCTGCATGAACTTTTGAAAGCTGAAAACTGCTAAGGATAAATAATCTCTCTTGATCTCTGAAGCAGAAATCATTGCTGAAATGCCAGTTCAGTGACTTCAATTAGAAAATGCTGTTGGAAGACCTTACCATCCCTCTTTCCTACTAATTAAAATCACTACATAATTTAGCTGCCTTTGCTATCCTTTTTCCTAATGCATTCAGATCAGCAGATGTGTTTAAGTACAAAAACCACCTGGTAATACATAAAGGCATTGGAAAACTAAGCACTAGTTATGTCTGTGACTTGACCTTTCGGTACCGTTTTGCTGACTATGTTGTCAATGACAATGTCACTGTCTTGTGAATACACCTTGCTGTTTCATTTTAATTGGAAATACAAACCGAAATGTATAGAATCAAATAAATAAACAAACTGTATTTAAACTACAGGTAGACTATCAACAGTCACGTTCAAGATGATGTGCAAAAAGACATAGCCTAAGGTGAGAATCAAGAAATAGAACTTGGAGAGACATTTCCAGAGCTCATCCCTTCTTACAGCTTGGATGAACTTATATACTGCTTCTGTTTAGGAATAAGTGGTGTACTCTGAAAACAGGTTCCTAAAATGTCTCAGAGGTGGTACAAGTTCCATAAGTTATGTGCTGTTACAATTTCATGTAGGAACTGGAAAAATAGAAGGTGCTTTTTTTTAAAAAAAAAAAAAAAACAAAACAAACCACAAACCAGAAACATTCGTGCAGAAACATGATTAAGCCTAACTCAAGATAATTTGATTATCTGTATCATTCTGTTCACCTCATCAGGTTCATCAGGAACACAGCTAGTGTGACTTCACTTGGGTATCTTACCTCTTACCTATACTCTTTGAAAACTGTATCCTAACAGAAGTAACTCCACATCTATACAAATAGTGTATCTGGCAAACAGTATCTACGCTAATGAAATTAACCAAATATGCTGCTAATTTACACATTATTTGTTAAAGACTGCTCACAATCTGAAACTCGGTTCAAAGAAAAGGGTCCAAAAGGTGAACCAGATCCCTGTTCTGTATTTGTGAGGAAAACCAAGCGGCAGTAATCAGACAGAGTGGCAGACAGCGCAGGAGGGATCCAGCAGCAATGCTGTGAACAGTTTAAGAGCCCAGGCATGCTACCCAGCATCTTGTATGAGATCAGAGAACAAAAGCATGGGCAGGATTTCAAGAGCATCAGGGACTGCAGACAGATGACAGCTGAGGTGAGGCTGAGGAAGAAGCACACACTGTAACCTTTGATGAGGAAAAGGTCAGGAAAGACACTGCCTGGAATGAAATGTGCAAAGCTGGACTGGAAAAGGCACTGGTGCCACCAACAATTACTGACAGCACATTAAGCAATAAGGGAGAGAAGAGAAATGCAGAAGGTATGTAGAAGAGCAAATGCAACAGGTGATGGTCTGGTCTTTTTTTCATGCTGGAAGAAGTTCAGAGGAGCTTATGCTGCTCACAAAACCAGAGGAATGAGATGTGAGGGCAGATACTAAGAGAAGAGATGAAAAAGCAGTGAAATTGTCTGAGATCATATATGATCATCAGGGCAAGTGGAGGGGTTAGCAAAGGAGGCCAGGGAAAGAACTTCTGCCTTTGCTGAAGAATGAAAGGCTTGTAGGAACAGAGAAGAGAATACAAGCAATGAAAAAGCTTATTTCACCAATATTCCCTTCAAAACAGTTTCTGATTTCCTACACTGAGAGAGAACTGAAAGGAGGAAAAACAGAATAACCCAGAGACAAGCCTATGCTGTCAAAAACCTCACTGGGGCTGTAGAGTAAATATTTATAATAAATACTACTTGTTTATAAACTGTCATATTTGCTTAGTGCACATGATTTAAGAAACACACAGGTATTTCCCAAAATGCACTCCAGTCCATTTAGGAGGAGGTATTTCAAATTTTCTTTAGGTGGGAATAGAAAGTCTGTATACTCCTCTCTTTTGTATCAGTCATCCAAGTCTCTGTTAGGAAAGATTATTAACACTCTTTTTCCCCCTCCCTGCCATTTTAGATGTATGCACAAATCACTTAAAAAACCAATACTGTAACTGTGATATATAAGGGAGCAAATTTAATCACGAGAGATCAACAACAAAACTTCAATTATCCACAGTAAGACAAGAATTCAAGTTTAAGAAAGCGTGACTCTCACTAATAAAGCTGTCCTCATCTTTGAACTGCTGCTGTGAGTGTTAAGCATTTCACTTTAGATTAAATATTGCATTCATTCAATGTGCAGTGTTCCTTTGTACGCTGTATGCACACAGAAAAACATGCAAAGCTGTACAAACCTGGTTTTAGCCAAGCCCATTATTTTTTATGCTTATTAAATATATTTTAGCAGCATAAGTATTAGTTATAAAATTGTACAAAAGCAATTGTTCCTCTGTAGAACCACCAATTATGTATGTTCATATACATCAATTAAATATGTTCATATACTTACATTCAGTTAATAAATCGCAAAGCATCTATTTCACTGCCTTTGAAATACAAATATGTTGAGCTCCACCATTCACCTGGTGTATCTAGCAAAGTATTTTAAGTGATGTTGGAAAATACAATGAGTTAGAAAGCAAAGACTGACAAGGCTAGACAATGTTGATACTGATGCTGTAATTATTATTTAGGTTTTAATCTTCTAAATCCAGGGGAGACAGGTTTGGTTTAACAGTTTGTCAACAGGACAGTATCTTTGAAAAACAGCTCTTCACTGAAAGGTGATGTTTTTCCTCAGTACTGAGATTAAAGGTGGAGTACGTACTTTTCACAATCAATCAATCATCATCACCATCAATCAAACCCTATGTCGGTAAAGCCCACTTAGAGCCCTCTTGAAACACATTTGTTTTATTTCCTAATGGTGAGAAATCTTTGGTCTGCCATGCTACAGAAACAGAAGAGAAAAATTTCTGAAAAAAGGCCAGTCTTACAGAGAAATGGGTTGCAATTAAAGCCTTCCACACATTAGCCATAAAAAATAGACACAATATTGTAGCATATGCAGCAGCAATTTTTTTTAACTGTATATTGGATTTATTTTACAAACTTGTCCTAGTGAAGGGAGGCAAAAGAGAGCTTGCACTGTGGTTTATCATATACTTGAGGAACAGGACTCATAAAGGGTAGTGTGCAGCCATTCACAGATGGTGCTTATATTTTGTTATTAACCAAGTTGCTCCAAGCTCTGGATGAAAGCAGAAACAGATGTTCTGTTTTCTTTGAGACCTTTTTGCAAGTCCAACCCAGTGCACTGGGAACACGTCTGTCTCAGGCTGCACTGTGACACCTCCCTGAGAGCTTTGGCCAAGAAAAGATGATTTGCCTGTGCAAAACTGAGTAGAAAAAATAGTAGACGTAGCTGGGCTAGGTTTAGCACAGTGTATTGGATGGTGAGTGTCTGAAGAATGTCCAATAATGTGCATTATCAGGACACGATATACTACATTTCTTTCCAGATGACTGGACTTCACTATTTGTGCAAAAAAGCTGGACAAGGTCATGTTGCAGCAGCCCTCAGTAATGGCAGTAAACTGAGAGCACAGTAAAAACCCCTCTCACACCAGGGCACGGCAGAGAGACAGAGTCTGTCCAAAGACCCGCTGTCATAGCTCGTACCTGTTTTCATGAGGCAACACCCAGAAGGGGGAGATGGTAATTGGGTCTCTTTGTTCATTCAGTTCTTAATCTCTCTGTTGAGACTGACAACGGGGGAGACCATTAGTGTCAGCTCTGCTGGGACTTTCTGTTATTAAGGCTACTTAAGCTTTTCCAAGCAAATTGCATGTGTCAAACTAGCAGCACACAGTGATGGGCAAAAAAGCCATTACACAACTGCTCTCCCTTTCTATTGATCCACCCAGGTGCAAGGGGGAAGGGAAAGACAAAACCCTGGAGACTTCAACCAATTCTTTGCAATTCCCTGCTCCTCCCACTCATTATATTTCTATTTTACACTATTTACAGGCAATACATTAGTCATTCCCTCCACTTCTTTCTCTTAATAGGAGGTTAATGACTGAGCATACAAGTCCCTCACAAAACTTTGCAATAGTGACCACGCTGGATACGCTTTGCTGGATAAGTTAAATCTTTAAAAAGTTTTGGTTTAGATTAGTTAAATTTCCTTCTACTGTTGATGGAGAAAGACAAACAATGTAATGCAGGCACGGCAGTGCCCCAGCTTCTTTCTTGCCCCTGCCTCTGACCACAAAGGGACCTCACATCTGATTTTCACACACCTCTATCTAGACAGTGCGAACTCCATATGTAACAAAAACCTAGCCATCTTCTAGAGAAAATATTTTGCTACGTCAAGGCTTTTTAGAGAAAAGAGCTATGTCTTCTTAGAGAAAGAGCTAGAAATTGTTTCTAGACTGTCTTCTGAACTGTCATTACAGCCCTTAGCTCCCATCTGAGGCTACAGGATTCCCAGCACCTTTTACCCACCATTCATTTTTCTGTCATTAAAGCGGCAAAGCCATTGCTCATGCCACTTGGAGTATATCTAACCTTACATACACAAAACCTTAAGTAGAAAATAAGTATGATCCTTGACCCTATAATATCACAGGGAATTTGCTGCTAACTTTGATGATTCCACTCCAACTCCTGATGCACAGAGAGCTACAAGGCTTATTATTGTTCATATCTACAAATGGCTTTAAATCTCTAGGCTACTTTTTTGGATCTTGGAATATTTAGTCCGTGGATCTCGATCTAGAACGCATCGTGCTGAAAAATTCCTTCTGCTAGGTGTAATGCTTGTTATTAAAATCCATGCAGGTTCTTTGAAGCAAACAGGGCTTGCCACCCTGCAATACAAGTCTAAAATATGAATTGTAAAAGGAACAGTTTTTAATTCAAGTATGGGATCATCTGAACTACAGCATTTCTCCATTATATCTTACTTTCCTCTCTTTTGCTAGTTTCTTTACTGCTTTTCAGAAGAAAATAAAATGAGAAAGGGGAGAAATAGTAGAGGGGAAGTTTAAGCAGATAGAACTTAGTCCATTTGAAGTTAAGCATGCCAAAGGAAGGACAATTCAGCTACCTGCAAAGCCACTGTAGGGCACACACATTAAAATCAGATACTGTGACAGGCTGCAAGGCCCAGACACCAGAGAATTGTCATGGTTCTTGCAGGAAAACTTACCTTTATATTTATGAACTTCCTGGCTGTTTATTGTTCTCTTTTTAGATGTTTGATGATGAACACAAGTAGTTGTGTCACTATTTCACTAAGTACCCTGACATTTTAGCTGGATGTTTCAAAGAGATTTATGCCCCTCCATCTAAAAAGGGCAAAAAGAGAGGTAAAGATGAACAAAGGGCTCTGGAGCACTATGACCGTGGGAATGAGGTGCCCTCCACATGAAAACAGAAGAGCTCTTTAGATAACATAATGGACAGCCTACAAAATGTCACTTACTCAGCTTTCTCTAAAGATGAGGAGTTTTAGGACCACCATGCGTAGGAATTAATTCAAACAGATGAACAGGCTGTTAGATTTTTCCTCTAGAAGAATCTGAGGGCCACACTGCCCCATCTCTCTCCCTCACCACCACGCTGCCCATAAGACAAGGGACTGGAGATACATATCCACAGGTAGCCCAGACCCAACCTCTTCAATGACTGCAGAGCACGCTTATGGAGATAGAAACAGAAGGCAGTCCACACTAGGCACTTAATTAGGAGATTCTAAACATCCTTTTGGAGGCAAAATGTCTCTTTCCATTCACTAAAAGAGAGTCCCAGGCAGACAGGTTGGTTTAAGAGTCAAATGTCCAAATTTGAATAGCCTGATGTTTCACTAACACCTGAAAGACTTGGCAAAATGATCTGTTTACTTTCTCACATTCATTCCAAATCATCATGTTTAGAATATATTAGCAAATACAGGAATTACTTTTCCTCACCTAATTTAAACTAAAAAGCATACCTTTTCTGTATGTATGTGAGGGCATGAGGGCACTAGATTAGTCCCATTTCTGTTTTGGATCATGAAACCCAAATATGGGATTCAGCCTTGGTGGTAGTTCCCACTGTACTGCCACTACTGACTATTTCCAGTCTTTCCATAAGAATCCAGCTCTGAGCAGGTGCACAGATACATCTGGACAGGCAGGCAGGTCTGTCAGAAAGCACACCCGCTGTGCTGGCGACTGTGTACCTGCTCAGCACACTGCTTGCTTCCCATCTGTAGCACAAATAAAAAGGGCAAAAGGTTCAAAATCAGCTAACACAACTGGATAGCTAAAACCTGGATAACTGCAAAAACCCCCTAAAAATATCCCAAATACTTTCTGCTTTATTTGTGCTCTTAAGAGTAAGCTCCAATAGAAACAGCAGAAGGAAACAACAAAAAAAAGAAAGTCAGGAGTTGAAAGGAAAATGTTCAAAAGAAAATATATGTAATTTAAAGTCTTTTTGTGGAGTTTTGTGGGGTTTTATATACACCAATTATTTTCAAGGTCTTATTAATTACGTATACTCTGAATATATATTTCTATAATACAGTTAACAGCCATTATTTTTGTCAAGTCACTTGTGCACATGAAAGAAAACCAAGAAACCCATACCACCATTTGACATGAAGGTTTTCAACCACAACATTTGTCAAAGGTTTTACCTAAAACTCTTACTAAATGTTTAAGGAAGCTTAACAGAGATACTGTCTGATTCCTGTTCCCTGCTCATCTGCACAGGAGGGCAATTTCCCTTTCACACAGAGACAAGGATGAAGCCTCTGTTGACTTAGATGGTGTAACAGAAAATAACAGATAAATGTTTTTGCAGAATGGAAGAGGAAAAAAAAAACCCCAAGTATCTCTGCAGTTTAATCAGACTTTTTGAATTCTGATAACCATCGAAACAAGTGCAATGATTTTAGATGCCTACCATAGCAGCACAAACTACATGGAATAAAGAGGCCAGGTACTGAGATATACTCTAGCTCTCTCCCATCTACTCAGGATTGCTGTACAGCATGTAGTAATGAAGAAATTTGATTCTTTATTCAGCTGTAACATAAAACAATGCATATGATAAAAAATAATAAATAAAATTTCCTTGACAAAAGAGAACCATACGGAATTTCTGGAAGCAATTCCATAAACAAAACCCAGTGATTTAACAGCAGGCAATTTAAATGCCTATATATTTTTTTTCAAAAATTAAGGTAAAAACCATTTGAATTGGTCATCTTGCTTGTATCGAAAACAAGAAGGAAAATACTGCCTGTAAGTATTACACAAGAGTATCCCGTATCTGCCCTATCATCTCATTAAATGGGGGAAGTGCAGCAGCCAACAGCCACCCAGGATGTCACCGGCTGCAGCCCATGGTGGAGGAACTGGATGTGACCAAAGCAAAGCAGAGCACTTGTAAACCCACCCCAGCCATAGAGCAAATAATTCTGAACATCTAATCCCTACCACCAACGAAATGGAGACGTGGCTGGACCGAAGTTTTGCCATTTCGACCGAGGAATAAAACCTCCCACAACTGCAACAGAAAAACATACACTTCACTCAGCTTTACACCTTCTCAAGATGACCCAACATGCCCTGAGATTTTATGTCTAAGAAGATTCCTTAAGAGTTTTTTGAGCAGCAGAATCAACTGGCATGTAAAGTGAGGCACTGGGAGGAATTGATTTAATTTTAAGAACTAATTTTCTTTTAAAAATGTCGAAGCTTGGCATCTCTGGTGATAAAGACACAATCACTTGCAACAAAATACAAACTTTATAGAAAAATTTGACAGTTCTACTTTTTAACCAAAAAGGTACTATATTTTCACAGATGTCAATTCAGTACAAAGTCTTATAAAACAGTGAATTGTTTGGTATTTTTTTTTAATACAAATGACTGCTACTTCCCAATATTGTGCAGAGCTGTTTTTAGAGGGAATGATACTTCAATTACAATGGCAAAAAATAGTGGGTTTAAAATAGTTTTATTAATTATTCCAAACCACCTTAAAGACTGGTTACAATTAAAGAATCTCGACATACAACACTTTTCTTTTTGATAATTCTCTGACTGTTTCGGGGTTTGGTGCATTCAGAAGGTTTGGTTTTTTTATTTTTAACTGTAAGTACCCACTGTATGTCAAAGTATACTTTGAAGAAATCCAGTACCAGCTCCATTTTGCTACACAATCTTAAAAACAAAGTTAGCTAATAAGGTTTTAAAATCTTTCACACAGGACATATCAAGTAACTTTTGACACAGTCAACAAATAAAATTCGTATTAATGGAGCACATGTATACTTGAAACATCTGATACAAAACAGTTAAAAGAGCAACATTCATTAAAAGGGTATTTCCAAATCAATTAAAAGACCTTCAAAAGGATAAAGATCAAAAGAGGAGTAGAAAGCATTTCTCAAATGAAGCTGCACATTGCACAGCAAACACCTGCACCATCGTCACAGACACCTGCAAGCTCCAAAGTCAAAGTCTAATCAAGACAGAAGAAAGCAAAGATCACAGTACTGCTGTCATGCCTGCTACTAATCACCTGCTATGGAGCAAAACCACCTTCTCACCAGGAGAAAAAAAAAGTATGTACACATAAGCCTCTGTATCTATCTCTGCATGATAGATCTCTCATAAGACACTTTCATCCAAGTACACAAGATACTCTAATTGCTACCTGCCAAGGTTTATGAGTGAATTACAGAGACTTTACTTCCTTGCCTTCCCTCAGAGCTGACAGCTCTTCAAGGACACCTCGGCGAAGAATGGGCTCTCCTGATGCTGTGGGATCCTGAGAGCAGTGGCTCCTGTTCCTGCAAGGTCTCTTCTTAACACCTGGGATGTCTCATATCCTCCTAGTTTCCACTTGATTTCCAAAGAGGCTCACAGTGCATTATTCCCCACTCTGCAACCCAGCAGAGGGAAGCGGGAGAAGGAACCCTCTGTGCAGGATTGTACGAGATTATATTTAGCCCAGTTTGATCCCATGCTCCGTAATTTGGGCAACAAATTACTGGCTGCACTGGGGGTGGGGAAGAAGAGCACATGCCCCAGTGTGCCTGATCCTGCTGTAAGTAAACCAACTAATCCCTTTCTGAACTACTTGAGTACTCCAAAGCAATTATTTTAGAAGACAGATGAGACATCAGCCAGTCTGTATTATCTATATCCAGATATTTCCATAAGGCTCTTGGATAAACTCTCAGATATTTCTTTCGTGCCCTCAAGTGATAACCACCTAATGCACAGAGTTGCCTCTCAGGGTGTGCCGGGCTGTGCACAGCTTTGGACATCTCCAGCAGAAAGAGCCAGCAGTTCCTGGCTGCGTCAAGCGGTCGGCACACGGCACCAGGATTCAGTGCAGAGAGGAGGAGAGTGATAGGGAAACAAAAATAAAGAGCATTAGAGGTTCCTGATAAATCTACAGCATCATAAAAGCTGCAGAGGCAAGAGACACACTGCTCTGCCTGTCAAAACCTCCCGTAAGGCTATGCTTCTAAGTGGGCAGACAAGAGATGTGGTTATAGCTGCTGTTCATCAAGCCTTGGCATCACCAACGCAGAGAACAGGAGAGTAAAGACAAAGTTCAGACATCAACTTAAATTCTGTTTTCAAACTTCAGTCCTTCTGTGTAACATAATATCATAAGAAAAGGGAGCAAACAGCTCAGCTGCCAAAAGCTTGTCTAATTACCGCGAATTTGTTTGCTTCACATTTCTTGAATTCCTTTCTCTTTGCCAGACAATTGACTAAGAAATACTCCTTTCCTCAAAAAAGCACCGAAGCAGAATAAATAGAACAACTAATATAAACTGGCAGCTGTAAATTAATCTATATAGTAGGCAGTCTGGAAGGCTTTGTTCATCCCTACAGCTTTGTCGGCTACAAACCAGAGGAAACAAAAACAACCCCAAATACTCATGCACATCCGCACACTGTTCATTAAACAGCAGCACTAATACTTAATCTCACCAGATGCCGGGATGAAGCGAGCAGCCCAGTCTCAGTGCACTGAAGGGGTGTTGTGCCACACAAGAGCTGTTACAGCGCTGGCACAATTGTCTGAAAAATAAGCAGCCGTACACGCCTGCATGCGCAAGCCAGCAAGCGAGCGAGTGCTTCCATTGCTGCCTCAGTTCCTTCAAAGGCTCTCACACTTTTTAAACTGGCATCATTTGAGACTGTTACATACAGATTGTATAGAGTAAATTTATGTTCTGTTTTTCCAAATTGACCCCTCTGCCCCCAATTTATTTAGTGAAGAATTCTGAGCGATTATACCTATTTTTGTCATATTTATTTTCCCATTCTTGTCAATTTAAAAGAAGCTGAACCTAAGAAAAAGGATGGAGTTTGCACAGTGGAACACTCTAATTTATCACTTCTTTGGTAAGGAGAAAAATCCCACAGCTGTTCCGTAACAGCTAGTATAGCGCTAGGTTATTAAGCATTTTATTCCTCAAACGTATCTCAAACATGTTATTACATCTTAACCACTCTGCAACTATAGAAAAATGTTTATCAAAACCTCTGATGAGCAGTTTTACAACTATTTCTTTAGCACTGAGCTGAGAATGAAAACATAAAGAAGGCTGACTCTAAATGTTTATTAAATTCAGGTGATGATACTTGCCTCAGAGATACATTACCCAACATAAAAATCTACAGTTTTATTCAAAATAAATAGAACAATATGTTCATTCGAAGCATTCAGATCTAAGCTCCTGGGCTCTTCAAGGGAAAATGCAAAGCCAGTAAAAGCAATTTGGGTTTTTTTTAAACTCTCTCTTGATTTATGGCATCATACGGAGGAAAAAAAATCTTTGTATAAAACTGTTCATATTACATACTGCAGTATTCAAATATCATGGGGAAAAGCAATCAGAATAAATCACAGTCTTCTCCTTATCCGCCATTTAAATGTATTTCATCCAGGAAAGTAACCTCTGGCTGATTACTTGCAGCAGCAGCATCAGTAAGAGTGTGTCACAGCTCATTTGCCAGAGCTTCAAGAATGAAGCTCATTCCGTGCTGGAGACATTCCTCCATAAACAAAGTGAACAGGTGCTTGTGGAAATACCCTCTTTATGAGGTCTTAGTTTTGGGTTCTTGATCTGTAGCACCACTACCAAAGAAAGCTGACAGTTTCAGGTACCCACGTAACAACGCATTTAAAAAAAATTAATACTGAAACTGAGTTATTAACCAGGTCAATTCATACAGCAGTAAAATAAGTTTCTCAGAGAGGAGCTGGGATAATAAAAACCTTACTATGCTGAAACATTAAAAACAGAAGTAAAACCAACTGAAAGATAAAGGAAGGCATGTTATGGCCACTGCCACCTTATGGTTTGGAGTGGATCCAGTACATTTTGAAAGCAGAACCTCCACAGAAGTGGACAGACAAGCATCTTCCATTGAGAAAGCATTCACAAAGCACCTGTCCAAGTACATTTTTCTCATTCATGTTCATTTCACCTGAACTCATCTTGAACCACAGTTGCTGGGGGCTTTTTTTTTGATCCTTACTTCTGTCACATACTTGAATGACAAAAGTGCAAGACCACCAGGGTTGAGCATGAAGACCAATAAGGTGAGCAAAGTGAAGCTTTCCTTACACTCATAATATATTTATATATTATGTGTGTGTGTGTATATATATATATATTTGACACATTTATATATATCAAATATATTTACGTATGTATGGTTTTATTCACACTACTTTCTACACTCTGCATTATGGATTATAAATACCTAAGGTGATTTTCCCCTCCTCCTTCTGTTCTGTAAACACCACCTATCACACTTAACCTGATAACCCTGCTCTGGGCACCTTTAGCATGTATCTCTGTATCTAGGCTCTAGCCAGCTCCAAACCCTGCAACCCCAAGCTCCAGCACCTCTGCCCTGGGGTAAGGCAAGCCCTGGCCACACTGGTCTCTCCACCAACACTGCATATAACCATCCTGCCATTTCAAAAGAAAGCTTCTGCTCCCCATCAAATCCCCTCTGGTAACAGCTGGACCTGAGATGTCTCCTCCGAGCAACTCCCACCTCTCTTTGCATCAACAGTCCCTCCACACTGCCCTGGCACAGGATAAGCGTAAGTCCAAGAGATCTTGTTTTTGGCTTGGCTTTGCATCGCAGGTGTTGTGCTCATGCTCCTACCCAGGCTGAAGCGAACTGCAGCAAGCCCCAAATACCAGCCCTGGCATGACCTGCAGCTGCTCAGCTGGGAGAGGACAGCAGAAAAGCACTCATGGTACTCTAACTCCATGTGGACTGATGCACATATTCACGCTGTCTGTGTCTGGAAGGATTACATCACCAAAAAGTGGAGAAAACCTTGGATAGAAGGGCTAAAAGGGTTACAGCAAACTATCAACATACCCATTTCTATCTCTGTAAATTGCGCAATTCCTTACAGGAAGGATTATGTTCCCAGAGCACCATGCTGTGGCCAAAACACACCCCCACACCCCTCCTTGGAGTGCCTCCCTGGATAATCCCCAGCAAATAAATCCTCTCCCTGCCAAGAGGGCTGTCAAGTGCTCATGGAAACAGTAGCTTGCAGGAGCAAAACTATTTCCAACCTTCAAAGGCAAAAACCCCCACAACTCCAGGCCACCACATCCCTTTACTGAAAGATAAACACAAAACAAAGTTATGTATGAACAGCAACTCATATAGTTCTCCCCCATTTGTGTGTGCACATGCGTGTGTGTGTGTATATACATATGCGTGTGTATATATATATATATATTGCAGTGCCATCTGTCAGAGGCTTCTACCAGCAGCTGCAGGGGGCAAACGCTCCCCTGCCTAATCTCCTCTCCATGTGGGAAAATAGCTCATTTTACTAGCTGAATGCATGCTATATATTTTCTTTATCTGTATGTATCATTAGACATTCTTTTCTCTGTGTCATGAATGAATTGGGGAAGAGTCACTGATTTCTAATGAGGAAGAGCAAAAAGGCAGGGTGACAATAAAGGGACCCTGCATTAATCAAATGTCCACCCCAGACAGCAATTCCGAGGCCTTAATCTCTGTCTGGGAGAAGTGTTGCTTAAAGCTTTCACTCAAAGAGAAAAGGAGAGATTTCACATGGCAGGTGCTGCACTTGCTGCAGCAGTGTAAAACTCCATTATTCCAGATTTCTGGTGAACATTAGAAGAGAAAGAAGGAAAAGAAGAAAGGAAACAATACAAGCAGCAGCCTCAATGCAGAGGGAAGTGGGAAGGAATGGGACTCCTTGCTAAATTCTCACATTATTATTCATTAACAAATTTAAACAGACTGAACAACATGATGGGCCAACACACTTTTTCTTCATCTGTAAGCAACTCAGATGTGGCCACGTTTCGTTATGGCACTACTCCCCATGTGACTGTATGGGTGGTGCCCATACAGGACAGAGACAGACCCAGAGCACCACGAAACATGAGTCTGCACAGCTCCATGGCACGGCTTTGCCTCCACATCCCTTGTGCTGGGAGCCTGCCCTTGTCTCTTCCCTAGAGGATGTTCCAGCCTCTTCTGTGCCTGTCCAAATGTACTGCTGGTGCACGACATTTCCCTGCT
This sequence comes from Callaeas wilsoni, assembly GCA_013398955.1. Lineage (NCBI taxonomy): Eukaryota > Metazoa > Chordata > Aves > Passeriformes > Callaeidae > Callaeas > Callaeas wilsoni. The sequence goes on from VWPU01009433.1 coordinate 62,876, forward strand.
CATGGAATCTGGAAGGGCCTTTATAATCTCTCTCCCTCATCTACCTTCTAACTTGTTTCAAACCCAAGGAGAAAATGTCTTGCCTTTCTTGCCTGAGCTTCTTAACGTCTCTCTGTAACAGAATTACTTAAGTGGAGTGTTTTGGCATAAAAATTGTGTGGAAGACTCTTAAAAATGACCTGCCAAAGCAAACATATCCTCTGCCCCTGCAATATTAAATTACATACTTAGGCAAGGAGAAGGAGAGCTCCTGTTTATTACTTGTATTAGAAATTCATGTCTTGACTCTCCTGGGGTGCCACATGAATGACTGGAAAGGTGATGTCAGAGTAAGCATCACAGCAAAAGTGCCAAGGGAAAGGAAAAATCCTTTTTGGTACTTTGTTTTGTTTTGGATTATGTTCAGGAAGATGCATCACTTCAGTACAATTGCCAAAATGTTTCCTGCATCATACCAGTCTGCAGGCTAGAGCTGGATATGTGCCCATCCTGACCACGCTGGTTCTCCATGGAGACCTCCAACACATTCAGAGAAGACTCTGGTGTTTGAAACACTGCTATGGTAAAAAGTAAAACAGCCAAGAGAAACAGCAGACCTTTCAGACTTGCTGCAAGCAACATTGAAATAAAATTATATAGTTTTCTTCTTTCATTTGCAGATGAACTAGAAGCAAATAAAGCCATGGGTGGGTTTCCTAGACCTAGTGACCTGTTTGCACAACCTAATCTTCCCTATCGTCAGCTTCACAAAACACACAAGTAACACTGACACTCACATCTCACGGACTAGTCTCTAAAACTTATACAAATTTACAGCTCTTCAGCTCAAAGCACCATAACTTCAGCATGTTCACCCAGCTGTACCAAATATATCCCACACCTTGCATTTCTCTCCTTGTACTGTTTCACCTGAGTCTGTCATCCTTCTTTCAACACTATTCCCTAAAAGCAGCTTACTTTTTTCATTTAAAATATAAACAATGCTGCTTAACCATTTTAAATAAATCCTTTATCAGTCATGTTCATATCCCCAAAATAATGTTGCAGTCATTCAATTCTCACACAATATATAAGTAGTTGCCTTAAACTCTCTAGGCCAGATACCCTCTCCAAAGTTAGGCCACAGTTCAGGATAAAAGAACACTATTTGCAGCTATAGCAGTGATAGGGTAACATCAGGAAAAATTACCAGGAAGTTCTGATGAATACATAAGCATTTATTATGTGCCTATAGTCTGATTAAATATCCAGCAACAATTAAGCTGTAGCAAAAGAACTATTTTACCTTCAGTAACTAACACAAACATTCATTTATGGAATTTAGGAAATCAAGTCAGGTCACCGTTATCCAATCCCATCTTATCCAAAAAAAGGATGCTGTAGATATCGAAGGAGCATATGGAGTCAAGGGAGAGAGAGTTTTTCTTCCTTCTCTTCCCTAGCCATACAGTTCTGGCCACTGTGTGAGGCAAAGAGGAAGAGCTCTGGTCCAGCTCATTTTCCAGCCTTGTCTTGTTACACTAAAGAAAGCCCATGAGAGAAAATACGGGGGAGGTCAGGACATTCTGGAAAATATTATCAATTAAAATGCTCAACCTACAATGTCCCTACACCTGTTTAGGTTCATATTTATAAACTTGCTGAGAAGAGAGAAAACACAAGTTCTACAAAGGAACATCAAGATTGTAATTGAAAAGGTGAAAAGAAGAAAAACTAAAAGAATTACGAATTGCCATCCTGCCCTTACCACCCAGAAACAAACGGTTAAGCAGCCACAAGTAGAATACAAGAATGGAAGTAAGATAACAAAACTCTAACAGCACAAAAATCATCAAAAATTATGTCTGATGTAATATTCCTCTTTGACAAGGTAACCGCAAAAAGAAAAGCAGTGTATGCATCTTGAATTCAGTAAGGCTTTTGACACTGACACGTGAACTAAGGAAATACAACCTATGGGTGCAAGCTAGATGCCCAAGTAGTTTAGGAAATCAAGAGCTCAGCAGTAATCGCTGAAAGTTTCTTTATCGAACTGTCCTGCAATTTCCGATAGGCTCCTATAAATGTATATGCCAGGTCCAGTTTTGTTCAATACTCCCATTTGGGGTCAAGAAAACAGAGATGACACTTGTGAAATCTCTCTCTTACATCAGAACGGGTAAAGTTTCAAGTTCTTTAGAGAGAGACAGATCACTTTTCAAATTTCAAATTGCAGAAATGGTATGGAATAAAGAGGATGCAAACAATAAAGTGCAACATTCCACATTTAGATAGGAATAATCAGCTCTACAAATGCAAAAATAAGAATGAACTGATTAAGCAGCAGCACTGGAGGAAACCATCTGTTAGACATAGTGAACTAAAACCTAAATGGAAATGAAGAATACAGTGCTGAAGGATAAAAGATACCTCTCAGGCTGGGCATGTTAGTAGTGGCTAGAGAACTGTTGGTTCTAGTAGGCAAAGGAAGAAAAATGCCAGCGTGACTTAGATTGTGATTTAAAACCAACTTTATAAACTGACACAAAAAATAAAGTGATGTTGTTGTAAAGCATCCCATGTTTAATTAATTTTGCATAGCTTGATAAAGAAATCTTAGACTACTTATCAGAGTTACTCATGTTCCTCCAGATCTCTTCACCTCAAAAATGGGATTAAGTATGAACACTGACAATGTATATTTTTCACTTTATTCACTTTGAATGTGACCACTAGACCTTATTAAATTACAGTAAAACTCATCAGTGAGTTTTCTGAGAGAAGCAACTTCTACATCATCCCATTTTTGCTAATCAAATTGCTTTAAAATGTGCGTGAAAAGCTGCGCACTTGCAGTTGTTCACTGGAAACTGAGTGAAATGAAACAGTCCCAGCGCTGAACCTCTCCAGTGCTAACTCCAAATCAGCACAGGTCTTGCCACTTTCTACAGAGCTAAACAGCTTCTTCATTTCAGAAATAAATTCTAACCACCTTTATGTGGGAAAACTGCTTTTAGTGTGCCTCTGATTTCACAATTAGAAGCATTCAGCATACAGGATCGTATTTATCACTATTAAAATCTTAAAATATGAAAACCTCCTTTAGGAAGCTGTCAATTGCCATCCTTCTTATAGCGGAATAAGGTGCTCCTGCACTTTGACTATTCAAGCAAAACGTGCATTTCCCATTTAACATAATCCCCTACTGACTACACCACATTACTTGTACAGTACAGTCAGAGACACTAGGGGATTTTCAACGAACTGTCAAAAAGACTTTCTCTACTTTAGGAAACATTCAATCTCTAAATATAATGGTGTCCGCAATTATATAAATCAGAAATAATCCTGAAGACCCTATTCTCCACAGATAACAGCAGTTATACGTTCTGCAGTCTTTCTTAATGAGCAGTATATCCATATCCCACCATATTATTACTGAACATATTTATGGCATCAGAAGAAGCAGTGTCCTGCCTATATTACAACCATGATGGAAAGCATTATGGAGAGCCAGGTGAACATGTACACCAAAGCAGTTCCACAGTGGCCAGGCCTGAAGCAACCTAGACCATTTGAGAAGACTCAAATTAGGAGAGCAATGAGATGAGAAAGATGAAAAGGTCAGAAAGACAAATAAAGCAGCAATTGGACACAGAGGTAGCTGGGTCCACTGATGGGCCCAGAATACCTATCTATATTCCAGTCCCAGGTCTGACAGAGGATTTCTCTGTGCTGTTAAGAGAGTCATTTAATTTTCCTACATTTGTGGTTTACAAGCTATAGAGGCACTGATTCCAGATTTACTGGAATTTACAGACATACAGTGACACTGCAAGAAGTAATGCACTACCATTTACACCCAGCCAAGTTTCTTAGAAGGAAGATAAAAAATGACAGTAGAGAGTAGGGGAAAACTATGTAAGGGAGGAAGAGGAAAAAACAAAGAGGAATGCAACAAACAAACAAACAAACTCCCCCCAAATAAACAAACGAAAAAACCCTGAAACAAGGAGGTTACAACACAACTTTGAAACTGACTCTTTAACTCAAGATTAAATGTTTGAAAAATCATTAATGTTTCTGAAATACAGGTTTCCATTAAGCCATGTTATGGCAAAAACTCCACAACCCAGCACAAAGCAAGCCAGCCCCATCATACAGTCTATACAAATAAATATGTACAAATAAGGGGTGAGTTTATTTAAGGAATATTCTTCAGGATCCTTATACTGACCGATCACAATGAATCAGGGCACATGTTCTATGAAAACAGCGTATTTTAAAAAAAAAATTAGGGATTCACTTTCTGAAGACTTATTTAGGGTACATTACAAAACTGTCCATGTGGCAAAAATTTCTGCTGGCCAAAAGGTACCTCTGATTTCCCCAAGCTTCAGCCACTTATTTTCAGGAAGAAAGGAACACTGTGTGAGTGTCCTGAAAACTGGCTTTGTTGGCTCAGTCTTCTACTTTGAATGGAGCAGAGGTTCATAGGCAATGTAATTTCAGAAATTACTAATGCTACTCAAACAACCATATGCCTCTATTTTTACACTGCCCTCCATTCTTCTGCCAGATGCTTCTCTTCTTTCATTTCATCTGCTTAATGAAGCTCGGCAATTTAGGCCCCAGTGCTTTGATTTTAGAAAATTATGTAAGATACTTTATAAAAATACTTTATCATTATTATTAAGAAGATGACTGACTGCCTCCATTTTTTTTCAAAAAAGGTAACATTTAGTTTAGCTGTTCAAAAAGGTACTTGGTGGCCAATATCCCAGCTTGCAGAGGGTGAAACCAGAGACAAATCTCCAGCCAGAATTAAAATAAGCAGAGGATACTTACAGCAGATATGGTCATACACATGGAAGTATATATGACATTTTGTCACCATTTGGTAGTGGGGGGGTTTTTTTGCACTCACAAAGAGATGACAATGTAATATGGATTATCTAACAGTCTACAGGTCTGGATGTTTATCAAGGATCTCAGTGTACAGGATTCCAGACCTGTGGATGGCTTGATTATCCCGAGATCCCTCTGAATCTAGCAAATCTCAGTCTGCTATTTTGCTCATCCCTAATGAATTAGTATTGTAAGACCCCCTGAAACCTCTCATTTTATCTTTATGCCCCTATCATACTCAATGAATTCAAATTGCTAACTTGCATGACCTTAGAATACAGGCTGCTATGTGACTAATTTTTAATTTGCCTTAATCAAAACACTGAGGAAGCAATATAAAAGTTAAAAAGCAATATTCAAACTCACATTTATTACTACTCTCAAGGGTGCAATTCATCTACCCTGAGGAAGCCAAAGAAGGGTGGAAGGTCTCACTTGGATGCTTTCTGGCACGGCAAGGACCACTGTGACAAAAGCAGTGCACAGCAGCCACAAGAAGTTGTGCTGCTCTGGGTAGAGGAGTTGCAGAGCAGATGCAACCTCCATAAGGAATCCTCACAACCCACCATCTGACTTACAGAGTGGTACCACTACCTCTGAATAGAAGTGAAGAGGTAAGGCTGGCAGTAACTCAACAGCCGTAGGTGCTCAGGATCAACACCAAAAGCTGCTGTTACCCCCGCAGGGTAAAAGGAGTTCTAAAACTGGAGTACAGCTCTCACTGCATCCACAAAAGCAGCTGCGCTGCCTGGGAACACAAAGCATCTCAGGTGTCCTTTAATGCACTGGGCAGTTCTGATACTGCCTAGGGGACATACTCAGGAGGTGAGAAAGGCACCAAGGGTCAGTAAATGACATCAGTTAAGAGTTTTGGAGTTGACTTATTTGTTTCTCTTAGGCAGAGGGACTGCACTTCCACATTGCCCTGGTATGTACAGAGGAATAGGGCAAAAGAGTATTTTCCTTTACCAGATGAGACGAGCCTTTGTATTTCATAACACAGCTGTTTTTACTGACAAGTGAGATTTTAAAGACAAGTTAATCTTCTTGCATACAAAACCACCGGTAAGAGGAAAGAGGACAGGTCCCCACCTGTGTCAGGAAGGAAAACATTAACACAGCTTTAGAGCAGCCAGTTCAGTGTTAGCTTGTCTGCTTTATTTTTAATGAACCACGAACAAGCCAGCAACTTTGACTAACAGTTAATACCTTGACCCAGCACATACATAAAACCAGACATAGCCCCAGGGAACAGGTTTACTCCCAAGGTCAATCTAACCAGGGGAAAAATGTGTTATATATGGTTTTGGCTTCATCTAATTCAGCCACAGCAAAATCTGGGGCCAAATACACTGCAGGAATGACCTTTGTGCAAACATGCCACGAGGCCCAGCTGACAGGTATTACACAGGCCAGAAAAAAGGAGCCTATTAATGCAGGCTGCAGGAGAGGTTTCATAGCATGCAGTGACCCTCCTTCCTTCTGTGCCTTCCGCTGCTCAGCAAAATGACTATGCAGGATACCGGAGCAAAAGCTGTACAAGAGGGTAATTGCTTTCTGAGCCACCAACTAAAAAGGGAAATTCAGCAATCTGCTTTCAAGAGGTATCTTTTTTAAATAGCTGGTGATATCTATGCTGCAGATAATGGGTGTTGCAAGAAATTCCCTTACCACGAGGAAATTTACCCAGGCTCTTTTATCTCCTCTTACACTAGGGTAAAGTGACGGTTCCCAAATCCTAATGCAGATATTGCTTCTGATTTGTATCTTACAGCAAATAATCACAAACACTTGCCTTGAGGGGCTGTAAAAGAAGCTAGACTATTGCAATTATTATTATTTCAGTTCTCGCGTGTCCACAGCAAAGATTACCATGGGACTGAACAGCCCTCCTAAGTTGGCACAGTCCATCCTAACAGATGGATTCAAAGTATTTCTCTCTTTCTTCTCTGCTTACTGTAGCTTTTTAGGCAGGTGATGGCACCAATGGCAAAATGGCCTTTTATTTCAGCAGCAGCTGGATCCAAATGATCTCAGCATACAGTAGGTAAAGAAATACAGAGGACAGGCTGTAAAATCAGTAATGAAGTAGCAACCCTCATAAGAAGGTACTCCCCTCTCCCTGTCAATTTTGGAAAGCCACAAATGCACTAACCATTTCCTTTAAGGGACAAGTGAGGAGAAGAGGAATCCTAAATATGATCCCCTTCTAGTCTAAGAAAGTTGCAACAAGTTTTATATTTATGCCCTAACCTTTAAAATACTGACATTAAAAACCCATTAAATGAAACACGTGAGCACAGACAAAAGCACTTCTGAGAAAAAACTGGGTGTCTGGAGGTGGCTGGCACCCTGTGGCCACCCTACTCCTGTCCCCAGCTTCCATTACTGACTAAATGACCCACTTCACTATCCCACTTATTTTTTCCTTAAAAATATTAGGAAATGAAAGCTTGCCTTCCTTCCAGTATATGAATGGAAAGTGAGAAAACCCACCAAAAACTCATTCACTCATTCCTTAAACATCTGACCACTAGTGATTTGACAGACAGCAAAGAAACTAAGGCAAGAGAGGAGAGAATGCCTACAGAGACCCAACACTTAACACAGTTTCAAATATACACAGACTGTAAGTTTGCCATGAAGAAAAGAGAGACAAGTGCAGCATCATCAGGGTAGTCAACCACCAAGACAAATCTAGGAACGAGAGAAAAGGTGGAGGAGAGGTTCTCTTTTTGGATGCCAGTTTTGTGGCAGCAAGTGACGCTGATCCCTTTTTAAAACAAAAATCAAGAGATGACTTTTTACTAGCTTGAAATTTTGACCAGCATGACCACTCTTCATAACACAGGATGAAAACTTGCAATGCCCTGTCCAATCGCTCTCAGAATAAACAATCTCCTGACAAGATTTCACTGCTTCACCTATGAAGCTGAATACCCAACACAAACCTCTTGGTGCAAACGTCCTTCGATGCTTTTTTTTCTGAATGGTTACATTTTCATCATTGTCATCACCTTCACCAGATGCTCACTGCTCAAAAGCTCAGTCAAGAGTAAAGGACAAAAACATGGCAATGATGTAAGGGCAGCTGTGAAATGATTACTTGAGATGAAATCCATAGCAGTGTGCTACTGTTGGGAGATCAGTAGTACAATTGAAAGCTACTGAGCCAAAAGTGCTTTCATTTTCAATCAGGAAAGCAGGGTGTATGAGGACCTGATTTAGTTTCCTGCAGGTTTTTAAAGCACTATTCCAGCATACGAAGTGTGCAGCTTCCACGGATCTCCAGGCATCCCTTCTAAACTCAACTATTATGTGGTATGAATGAGATTAGAAAATATTAATCAGCATATATACTGGAAGACTATCAAAAGACTTTGCCACTTCTAAAATAAATTAATTTGTACAATGACTGTAGTAAGAATTCAGTTTCAGGGCTTATGTTGCACATATTCTACTTGCCAGAAAAAATACTAGTGGGTCAAATGATGGTTTCATATGGGAGTATAACTGCCAGTGTCTTATTTTAAACCTGTTGTTGGGAGAGAAGCTTCAAAATGAAACTAATCTTTAAAAACAGGAGAATTAAGCTACTTTTCCATATAGGCTATGCCAAGTTCTCTTTGTCAGGGACTTCTTCTATGCATTAATAAGCACAGTTAATATTACTTCCAAAGAACAATGTGTTCGTGGAATAACACGTAGGATAACATGTTTCCTGAGACGAATGTTTAAAATATAAGAAACCATGTTCTGGTTATTGAATTTGTCCACAAAATGATGGATGTGTCTCAGTCCCGCTTTACTTGCATGCCTATCAGGAAAGACAATACTGTAATATGTGCTGGCTCACTTGGAGTACAACAGAAGGTGAAAGAGAAACAGCAGGAATACCTACAACACATGATCTGAACCAGCTAACTAAAAGCACATTCTGTAGGGAAACCTCTGCTGCTTCTTTCACAAGAGGCCAGGGACAAAACAATCCTGCTGCCTTTATATGACAACAGATCTGCCCAAACTTGCCTCATGAAAAAATGTGATCTAAAATTAGATCTTTTGGAGATTCTGTATGGGTTTTCACATCTATTGGGTTTGCCAGCTCAGACGTTTTCACACATGGTGAGACCCAGCTCCACCACCCAGCTCTGTGTGAGCAGCTGGCATTGTTCTTCCTCAGGAGTTTAAGAGGGACCTAACTCTCAACACCATCCACATTGACTTGCAGCCCCTGGAAAGGCTCATGGCTGCACTGATGGTGCCGGACCACAAAGTATTCCCAACCTGCCTTCCCTTCCTGCTTAGGGACTGAGTAAGACAGAAGCCATTCTTACAGCTACAGATCTTCCTGAAACAGAAAATACCAACCACCTGGTACTATTCCACCAGCCCTCCTGCAACACTATCATATTACATTTTGACTATCATACAATAAAGAACACTCTGTCTTCATTAAATGAATGAGGAAGTGGCAAGCTGGGGTTAGGGAGAGAAGGGCAGCGACAAGAGAGCAAACATCCTGCAAAACATGTTCAGTCCTGGATGCTACGTCTTGGAGATCTGTAGCAACAACACTAGGCACCCTAGTTTTTTAGGTAAAAAAACAAAACACCCAAACCTTCAGAATGGGCAGAAAATTCCTCCTCTCTGTGCCATTCTGCAGAAAGTGTAATATACAGTCACAAAATCTCTTGGGCAAGTGTGCATTGCAATTTTCACAATATTCAGTATTTTCTTACTTGAGTCAGTAGCTTCTATGAGCCCATAAAAAGACCTATGAAATGTCTGACGAAAACTGATGACATCAGCTCCTCCATCTTGCTTTAAGAATAGAGCCTGACTTTTACAGTAATGTTAAAGAGTTAAGACTGATGAAAAGTCCCTTTGCTGGGAGGGGAGACTGTCACCTTCTGGCACAAGAGAAAAGGGTATCTCAGCACACTTGCAGGGAACCATGTGACTACAGCTCTATTTTCTGCAGGGATCTATCTATCTGCTTCCCAAGAGGCCAGTGCTGTGCTCTCCAACTAGAAGAACAGACTCCACAGTGAATTTTCTCATGTGAGCAAAAGCAGCAATGTTGGTTTATGACAGGACTCATTCCCTTAAAAATGCTTTATGCCCGTAATACCAGCTTTTGCAGGGTGGAGGACAAAACTGGTCACAGAAAGCATTTTTAAAAGAGGAATGTGCTTGTCTTCTCCCCCTACATCACTGAGCAAGGTTTCACATTAGGAAGCAGGAGCAAGTTCACCATATACTACTCACTCATATGTAGTGTATGCATGTGGCAGGCTTGCTCTGTCCCTGTAAATGTGGGAAGCTCTTCAGAAGGACTACGTTCTTGGGGTGCCCTGCCACAGCTAAACCATCAGGGAGAGCAGGGAGCCCATCTGAAATCTCTGGACTGCAGGGAGAAGGGAAGAGCCATCAGTGCAGCTCTGCAGCATGTGTGGCTGGTGGCATGGGCTATCGGGGTGCTTCCCTCACAGGTACAAGGAGAAGAGGCTGCCTTGCTCTTGAAATTTGTACCCACTTCTCGTTTCTCTCCCTTCTTGCCTGGTGATGGAGGGAAGTAGCCCCTTCTAGCCAGATATCTTGCAGTGCTCCTCAACAAGCACCCTGCCAGGGCATTCCCCCAGCACTGAAAAGATTTGGATGTTTGCCACTGCATTCCGAGGTCTCCCTCTGAGATCTGAAGGGATGCCAGCTTCTCCAACTGTTCAGAAGAACAAGCAGCACGGAGAGGGAGCACAGTCTTCCCAGTCAAAGCCCTTGTACATAATAAAGAAGTGAAACAGAGAACTTGGTGCAGTGTGGAAAGCAGCTACCTGCCTCCTGAGTTAGTCATTTTGTCCAGAAGATTTCCATACAAAATAAGCATTGGAGTCTCTATAAAGCTCTCCCAGACAAGAGCGGCTTCCAAGCCAATGCACCAGCAGCCAACACAAGAAGCTGGAAGAATCTGTGGAGACAGGGCAGCTCCCTTGAAGCTGGAAACTGATGGCTCTGGCAGTAATGCTGAAGGGATGCTACAGTGTTTGCTGCAACTGAGCTGCCCACTTCAACTTGGGAGATAGGGAAACATTGCAAATGGAGACAATAGGAGCTCCTACAATAACTGAAGGGGAAAATACTGAACTATTTAAAGACACTTCTCTCTCTCTCTCTCTCTCAAGATGTTTAAGTTAAAAAAGCACCACAGGAATTTCAAATAATGGGTTCATTTCAAATACATTCATGTGATACCCTGTCAGACCTCAGGAAGAGCTAAAGGTTTGGAGGCAAGTCTATGAGACTCAATTCTGCTAACTGCAAGCTTTCACAAGCAAGGACTCCTGTCAAACTAGAAGGCAGCTCCTCCATTGCATCAAGTGCCCCTTCTTGAAGTGACAGCTCACACATCTCTGTTTACATATTACTACTGCCTATTAGTAATCAGATGCTACCATTTGAGGCATGACGGCTAACTTCACCAAGGTGCACTACAGGGACACGGCTGCTGCAGCCCTGACCACACACTGCACACCACCTTGTTAAGATAGAAACTGCCATAGTTCTCCAGCTGTTACTACAGGAAAACTCTATGCAGGAAAAAAAATGTACGTTTGGGATTCTGATATAGCTTGGATAAAATATACATGCAATCCAAATTCTCCTTGTAGAAAGCTCCAAGCTGAAACAGCAACAAATAAACCAAATCTTACAATAATAATATTGTTGCAAAATCGTTTAGAATAGAAAAAAAAAAAATTCAACTTCCAGATTTATTCCAAGGAATTGGGAGTCAGTAAGACCTGAATATCTGTTTAAAAAGGGGTGATTTTAAAGTTGAAAGTTTTCATTATCATCTCTCAGCTTGGATCAGCAAGTTCAAAATCAAACTTCCAACATAAACTTAAATATCTCAAAACTGTGTCATTTCAGAAGTGAAGTAATGCCATTGTTGCATGTTCAGATTTAACAAATTGAGTCAACTTCCTCTGCATTTTCCCCCACCCACCCGTCAAAGCATTCCACCCCTCTGGTAATTCAGGTACGCTAGAGGGAAGTGTTGCAGGACAACACTTAACATCTTCTCCTCTCCCTGGCAAATCAAAAGAAGGCAACAAAAGACTCAGTAATGGAGAACCATTCTTTGAATGAAAAGGTCCAATTTTACAAGATTCATCACAAAGTCTCCTATTCATCAGCAGCCTTGGCACTCTTGCTCTTCTACCTCACACAGACATTTCTGGAATGTGTTTCAGGCTACTGAGGGAAAAAAAGGTAGTTCAGCAGGAAGCAGCAGAGGGTAAAGAAATGAAGAATCTGAAATTGATCCTGTTCCTGTCCTACAGAGCACAACTTCTGTCAGAAGCATCAAGCAGAGAAGGACTGTCCCCTTGGTAAGCACAGTTTTCTTTCTACTTTTTTCTGTTTTGGTACCTCCAGCAATATTGACAAACTTTTTCAACACAAGAACAACACTTGCAAGTTTGCACAGTCTTGTAGCTGATCTCTTACAAGGCATCTGAGATTTGATATAAACTAGATTTGGAGATTGAGAACAACAGATTTGTATTTTCATCTGGTTAGGAAAAGTTCTACTTGAAAAGTTTCCTCCTTGCTAGACTCCATGTTGGTTTATTGACAGACCTGCTAGGATGAGGATACACAGAAATTCACTTCAGAAGCTGCAGGAGGTTTTATTACCATTTTTATGAGAAGAATATTGCTCTTGCTTGCTCTGATTCAAAGCTTATAAAAACCAATTAAGAGATTGAAACAAAGTCAGCAGAACCAACACGGGCAAGAAACGTCTTATTCCAGGACTGGACCTGGCATCTGGGCAACCTTTGCAATAGAGTGCCAGTCTCCTCTCAAAGAACACTTTCCCTGCATTTTCAGAGGCAGTTCTGCTCTGGACCATACAAGGGACAAAATGAGAATGAGAATGAGAATGAGAATGAGAATGAGAATGAGAATGAGAATGAGAATGAGAATAACATCGTTGTTGTTGTTTCATTCCTTGAATTTAAATTCATGTGAATTGATCATCGTTAGTGCACTGCAAACAAACTTCCCTGGAGATCTAACCCCTCAGTATAGTACTTACAGTGACAGGTATTAAAACAAGGAAAGAAAAATCCTGGAACACATTTTTTTCAGACTTGTGTGCACTGTAAATGCATGCAAAAGAATACAGTAAAAGCAAGGTATGTACAGAAAGTTATCCTAGTTTTGATGAATGTGTCTGTTTGGGAGTGCAACAGGAAACCTAAGGAACCTGTTCATTCGGAATTAATGTAACACTAAGGAGGAGTTAATGTAACACTAAAGCTGCAAAGCAACTCATGGAGAGAGCAGGAACTGCCAGAATTAGTCAAGCGTTGCTCCCAATGGTGCGAGCCTGCTGTTGGGTTCCAGGTCACAGCTTCCACACAAAAGTGCACTCTTACCTCTCCAGAGCCTTGCCCAGTCACTGCTTGTCCTGTGCAGCACACAAGGCATGTCTCCCACAGAGCACCAAATACACGACGACGTCTTTAAGGTTTATCCCACAGCATTCTCTTCTTACAGTTTTTCATGTTTAATTTCCTTTTTAAATAAAAGCCACGGAAAACCAAATATCCAGCAGTACCCCATGCCTCTGCATTCTCTTATACCACTTGCCTATGCTAATGACCCACAGGACTTGCACTCAAGGGCGTTTAAAACCACAGTACACACCTCCTCCAGCACCTGAACTACAGGAATAAGTGCTGGAAGACACAGGCATAGAAGGTAGCAGAAGGGACTGGCTAGTGGTGAGGAACAGAGCCAGCTTCTTGCCACAGACTCTCACACATATTTGTAAGACATGAGAGGAATGTTGGGAGTCAAGCTTTTTTTTTTTTTCTGGAGGGGGGTAAGGAGAGAGAGGTGTTACCGAATAGTGAGAAATTATGTGTAGTGACTGAGTACAGCATAAATGAGAACAGGTTTGGCACTTTCTGAAAGGCAGTGAAGATGCTGATAAGACTTAGGGTACCTGTTGTAACTGGTGACCTCAACATGGGCTGGAGTGGATTTCTATACCTGTGAATATGCTTACGAATTATGATTATGAATGCATGAATATAAATAATGCACAATGATTGTACCTGCTTTATTTCTGTGGCTGTAACGTGGTCTTGTTCAAAAGAAAGAAAGAAATGCATACATTAACACCGGTGAGCTGATGAAATGAAATCAAGAGCAAAAACCTGTTGCCATGTTTGTCTCACTTTGTTCAAGTCACGAAATCCTCCTTAGAACAGTATAGCAAACTGCTAAAAATCTTTTCAGCTTATTTCTCAAAGCCAAGTTACAGGAAAGGTTTTCAGGAAACATCCAATGCTGAGGTCCTGAATGTTTATTAATTCCACAATTTAGAACAAAGACCTCTAGTTCTTTACATTTCCACTTCCCTTTCTCTCAAACTGTCTTGCATTTAAGCAAAGAAAGTCTACATTTATAAGGGGAAAACAGGTAAACATCTGGTTATTCCATTTACAAAAAGCTAAACTGTTATCACCATCAAGTTGAAGGCAAAATTTTTAACAGGTAAGAGGATAATGTTTCTCTGATTATTTTTTTTTTCTTTTCCTCATAAATCAAGCCAGGAATTCTAAAGCAATTCTCATTAAAAATGCCCCTTGGGTTCTTCGAAGACATGTGCTGGCAGGCCAGTAAGACTTACAGTTGTAGTTTTTGGGGAAAGAAGGAGAGTTATGCTTGAGAAAAGGCATGTGCTGGGACAGACTGCACAACAATAACAGCAGCAGAGTTTTGGTACAAGACCTTTGTTTCATCAAAACATACTGGGCTATTGAATATATCAGTAGGACACATTTGCTGACTCAGACACTACAACATGAGAATCCAGGAGTAAGTCTAGTTTATGTAAACACAGCCTGAAGACAGTCCCAGCATTGGGTGAATAATGTTGCCAGCAGAGGTTTGAAGAAGTATCTGCAAAAAGCCTTCAGCTGCACCAGTCCATTTCATGCCCTGCCCATTCTTGTTACACCTTCTCCTTGTCCTGGTCTTGGCTGGGATAGAACTAATTTTCTTAGCAGCTGGTTCAGTGCTGTGTTTTGGATTTATTATGAGAATCATGTTGGTAACACACTGATGTTTCAGTTGCGGCTCAACAGTGCTTACTCTGAGTCAAGGACTTTTCAGTGTCTCCTGCTCTGCCAGTGAGGAGGGGCACAAGAAGCTGCTAGAGAACATGGCCAGGACAGCTGACCTGAACTGGCCAGAGGAATATTCCATACCATAAAGCAGCACGTTCAGTACATAAACAGAGGAGAGCTGTCTGGGGGCTGTCAATCCCTGCTTGCAGATGGCCTGGCCATTGATCAGTGGGTGGTGAGCAACTGCACTGTCTATCACGTGGTTTTCTGGAGTTTTATGTCATTATTTTTTGTTAGTAACAGTAGTATTGTAATCATTAGTATATTATTAGTAGCATTGTTATCATTGGTATAATATTATTGTTATCATTAGTATTATATTAGCATTATATTTTATTGTGTTTCAAACAGTCCTTATGTCAACCCATGAGGGTGGTGTGGGTTTTTTTTACTTTTTTAGGTTTTTTTTTTCTGATTCTCCTTCCCATCTCAGCAGTAGGGAAGGTAGGCATGAACAAATGGCTGTGTTATACTTAGTTGCCAGCTGGGGTTAAATCACGAGATTCCTTCACTCATATCTGAGAATATCCACACCAACCCAAACTAAGACAGTTTCTCTGCAACAAGCACAACTAAGTCAATAATCCTAGTGGCACATCAAAGTTCATTTTCCTCATCAACTGTTCATATCCAAGGATGCAAAGCTGGGATGCTCAGATCGCTCTTGCAGTTTTCTTGTTGGTACTTTACAAGATGCAAAATAAACACAGGTAGTTGAGAACAGTAGCACTAGTCTAAAACTCCATGATTCTGCTCCTCTTAGACATTCAGTGAGGCTTTTAATGCACTACCCTAACGAATCTAACAGTGAGTGCCATAGCCATGACAAGTGCAATAGGGTCACATTTGGATTCGTAATTCCTAAAGGCTTTGTTACTGAAATGAAAGATAATACAGTTAATGTGAAGAATAAGGTGAATTGAACGTGAAATAGGGTTTATCGCAAAGACAGAACATGACCATAGGAATTATCCTATAGAGACAGAAATTTGGCAATTACTATCTGAAAAGACAGTCTTATTTTTTAAAGTCAGCAAATAGCCTGCTTTGGTGTAGAAAATCACCCATCAGGGTCGTTGTCATGAACCTAGAGAAATATATCCTTTCAAAAAGTCTGAGAAAGTACATGGATGAGACTTACAAAGTACAGAGAGCGAACACAGGCGTGCCTTATATCCTATGTCAGTCTGAAGGTTTTCTGAAGCCATTCCCACTGGATACTCTGAACAACAGTAAGGAACAGCTTAACTGTGCCCCTAGGTAGTTAAGAGAGTGTACGTGGAAGGCTGTCTGAAGTAATTACAAAATAGGAAGGATGACAAATTCTGGACTTCGGGGACCAGACTAGGGACTCGATTCCCCACAGGAATAAGACTGATGTTTAATGCACTCACCATTATCAATAAATAGTCGGGGACAGAGTTTGATGCCACACAGACACAAACATTCTCTAAGTTCTTCTGGAAGGAAGGCTATAATAAGAAACAGTATCTGCAAAAAGTCATCTGAATTCCCCTATGAAGTTGTAACACAACAAGGTCAAGTTGCCCTTCACAGCTGTATCTGTATAGGTGATGTTTGTCAGCAATCTCCAAACAGCTCATGCAGACAATACTTTGGAAATTCTGATCCTCTTGCCTGGCCCCATGGCAGACATACACACACACATACACATATTTCAAGTTGGAAGAGATGTTCAAGATCATCGAGTCCAACCTCTATCCCAACACCTCAACTAAACTAAACCATGGCACTGATTGCCCCATCCAATCTCTTTTTAAATACGTCCAGGGATGGTGAATCCACCACCTCCCTGGGTAGACCATTCCAATATTTTATCACTCTTTCTGTAAAAAATTTTCTCCTAATATCCACCCTATATTTCCCTTGGCGCAACTTAAGACTGTGTCCTCTTGTTCTATCAGTTGCTGCCTGGAAAAAGAGACTCACTCCCACCTCACTACAACCCCCTTTCAAGAAGTTGTAGAGAGTGATAAGGTTACCTCTGAGTCTCCTCTTCTCCAGCCTAAACAACCCCAGCTCCCTCAGCCGTTCCTCACAGGGCTTGTGCTCCAAGCCCTTCACCAGCCTTGTTGCCCTCCTCTGGACACGCTCAAGTGTCTCCACGTCCTTCCTGAACTGAGGGGCCCATTGAGTTGAAGGATCTCTCAGTGTGTTGTGGGCATCCTCTGTGCTACCTTTAATACTTGCTAAATTCTTTGGAAGTTCTGCAGAAGACTCTTCCCCACTCCATGCAGAAGTTCACTGGTGGGAATCTCAGTCAGGTAACAAAAGTGATTCCCTACCTCAGGGCTCTTTTGTTCCAATCCAACTGAACCGCTCAGTTCCCAAAACATCCTTCTTCATTTGTTCTGTGCGAGCCATGCAGATCAAGAGTCTCAACTCAGCATTTGATTCATGAGGAATGCCTCCCCACCAAGCTCAAAATAAACGAAATCACATTTCTGTCCTATCCTACTTTCATTGCAAACTAGGATCTCAATTAATTTTAAAAAGCTATGCATTGACACAAAATACTTCCAGGACAAGTAACTGAAGTTAATCTCTCTCAGCGCAGGCTACGGCTCAATTAACACATCTCACCTTGAATATCGCATTGCTCTTCCCTATATCTCGAGAATCTTGCCAGCTGTACTAACATAGGAACAACAGAAGAAAGTAGCTATCACAAAACCTTGGCTCTTGCATCAGGCGGCTGTAATGAGCATTGCACAAGGGTGCTTTGATGTTACAAAAGGCCTAAGAAAACGCCAGGGGGTTGGGGTGTATTTCTTGCTGTGTTTACTGTCTTTCCAAAGGGCACTTGTCATACACATGCCATCTGCTGCATCGAAACGCGATACTCAACCAGGTAAAATAAAAATCTCCCACACCAGCAGGCTCTTTGTACAGATTAGAAAGATCACCACTAATATAATTTTAGGTGATCCAAGAGTCTATGCTACGGAGACTGCATTTCTTGAAAGCTTCTCCTCTTGCAGGACAGAACCTCAGCTCCCAGTGAAGACTCTGCCCTCATGGCTGCGCACAAGAAGTCACAGGTTCGTCATGCAGAAATACTTGTACTCATGTTGAGTACAGAGAGCTGAGAGTGCGAAGGGAACACAAAGGACCCCACTCCCCCTCACCGCTACCTGGTCTCCCTCCTTTCCCCCATATGCTCACAGGCACTGCAGGAATCCCAAGGAGCAATCCTGCAGTAGAAACCATCTCCCTGGGAACTGCAACTTGGTTTAAAGACACTCAGCCTCCTAATGCTTATGGAGGTTTCCCACAGCCTGAAAGAAAAGAAAATCTGGAAATGCATTACTACGTGTGCTTACCTACAGCACCTTGGTAAAGTCAGGATCGCTTCGTACAAGCACCTCCATGGTCCACCACTGATAGGAACCATGGAGGATGATGCTATTTGTTGCATCCACTTCAGTCTCCTTAGGTTTTTAATTTGTCTTCAGTCAAAACAGATCCTTTAGTCTATTTTGAGTACGGAAAAGGATCACACAGTTCAGAGTATCTGCTTAATAGTTAATGAATATTCTGAAATTTCAGCATATCTGAGTCTCCTTCATACTTTACAAGCCACCTGTTCATATAAGATTGTGTTAAGACAGGGAGAACATTTTACATTATCTGCCCACAAAGGCTGCCCAGCTCCTAAAGAAAAATAAGAAGCAAAAAAACCCCCCAAACCTGGTGACAGAAAAACAGAGAAGGGCAGGATCATGCTAGAGGAACATCATGTTCCTGGACCATGTTCCCAGAAACAGGCGGGATTTTCCTCATGGCCGCCTGCTTCCCTACCCTCATGAAGCTCAGCACCCCTGTGCCCCTTATATTTGAGGACACCCTTTTAAAAGAGCTTCCCTTTTCACTTTTACAACATAAAAGAAAAACACAAAAATCTCATGGAGGTGGCAGTTCCTGTCCAGTAAGATAGAAATAGATATTCCTTAGCCATCATTCCTACCAAGCAACACAGTAGACCACTGCTATTAAAAAAACAGTGTACTGATAAGGACTGGAAGCCTAGCTAAGTTGGAAGCACAACCAGAAAAGCCCATAAACTACTAATGTTGGAACAGAGAGAGTTGAAAGCAATCAGAGATGGAAAAGCATGCCCCAGGATCCAAACAATACTAGAGCTGAAGTGAAAGCAAAAAAAAAAGATTGCAAACTGAGACAGGTAAAGGCTAGAGGACAGGATGAGGAAGAAAATACTGAACATAAAGCTTTTTAAAAGCCTTGGAAGATGTGTCACGACAACCAATCCGTAAAGATCATCCGGAAAGGTACGGAAGGGGGACATGGATCCTTTTGCACGCTCTCACGAATTCTTTCTTAAAGGACTGTCAAAAAACCTTTTGCTCTCTTCACGGCTCTTCTGGGTTCTAAGTGGTGACTCGGCACTTATTAACCACTGTCAGAAGTAAAACTAGCAAAGCAACGGGAGATTTGCAGGGGATGAGGAACAGATCAAAGAAAAGCAGATGATTCTCAGATCAATGATGCAAAAGTACTAGGACAAAAGAGGGGGGAAGACGAAATTTGGAACAATACAGAGCTTTTTGAAGTGGCACAAAATTAAGAGAAAATGGGAAAACTAAATGGAAAAGAAGGGCAAGGACATCTTCATTACCTTAAAATCACAGGAGTGGCCTAATATGGTAGAAACACGCATTGGTGTTTCAGTGCAGACAAGATCAAACTTCTCTCCTGAACTGTGCTGCTCCATCTCTGGACTGGCAGGTACTGCAGTGTGAGTAAGGAGGAGTTAACAGCAGAGCTCTGCTCTGTCGGCACTACAGGACTGAATCACACCTTATCAGGGGAGCTGCGTTGCCACACAACCACCAGCTCCCAGTGGGGTATAAAACAGAGAGAGAAAACTAAGGAAGAGGAGGACTGACTCTAGTGCTGTTTTCTTACAGTTAGTCTTCCCATTTATTTTTGCCTCAATACAGGGAGGCAGACAGGAGCGGTAGAAAGAGAAGGCAAGCAGATTATATATTTGTATTCTTCTTTTCCAGTCCTTCCAGAAAGGCCAGTTTTGTAAACAGAAAGCTGAGATTTTCTTTATCTTGTTAACTACTCCCATGACTGTAACACACCATGCAGAGTTCACAAGTATCTCTCTGCTCAACATGATCGAAAATGCACTGCAAGTGCTTTTGCAACACGTTATTTTAGTCAGGCTATCTGCACCTAAAAACACTCAGCCTATTGTTTCGGCAGCACAGACCTGCATGCTGAATTATAAAAATTTTCCAATATCATATCATCTTGGCTACAGATTTAATTTCACGGAATATAAAACTTCACTGAAAATCATTGTACAACAAGACAAGGCAACATAAACATTCGTTTCTTTTTTTGTTTTTTTCCCTTTATATTAAGTGTGAGCCTACTACAACTCCCTCTGGGAGGATATTTTTCATACAAAGCCACATTCTTTGAGCCTTATTCACATAAACAGTCATTGAATTGAATGAGATCAGCCACAGAAGCAGGGAAGTCAGGTTTTGATCCAGCATTACCAATGCAAAATGCAACATAAAATTCAATTTAAAAAAACCAGAATAATAAGCATCCAACTTTAAACTATCTAATAACGCAAAAACTAGTTAAAGGTTTTGTTTTTCAGTTCTACTCTTCTTAGATTTAATACAGTAAACTAATTATAATTTTGCTACACCTAAGTTGTTTATAATTACCTCTCTGTGGGCCATACTGTTATTTGAGTATAAATCATGGGAATTTTTTTAAGAGTCATTATTTTAGTATCACTTTATTCTTGATCCTTAATTAAGTAAGGCCTGAAAATCCCACTTACAGAGCATAAGGGAAGTGATTTTTAAATAGTACTTCATAAAATCTGCTAACTTTTGCATTACAGACACTTTTGCCTGATTCTGTTTTTCCTGGATGACCATGCATATTTTGAGCTAAGCTCAACACACACAAACCATGAGAAACTTTTGTTAGCAGAAGAGTGGATACTCATACTCAAAATTTGAATCATGACAACTGATCAACTGAAGGTCAGTTTGCTTTTCACAAGTAAAAAGGACAGACATACAACAGATGCTTGCTGCTATATTAAAATGCATGATGTGACTTTATTAATAACAATCAAAGTAAGACATTGCCTATATAGTTAATGCTTTCCAAAATCTCTGTATTCTGGGGAAGATGACAAGTATACAACTCCCTAGAATGATAGGAAAATCCTTCATCTTAGTGTGAAACACTGTACCATGTATTTACTAACGTGCTGAGAAATTTCATCATAGTGTCACCCTCCTCTGATAAGCCTCCCTGGCTTAGCTTACTTGAAAAGCACATTTAGTGCTTTTTCCACTAAGGCAGAGTACCTGTGTGTTTCATGAGAGTTATAGGGGACTGACACACAGAGCAAGTTCTCAATTTCACTGACACTCTTTATTCCATGTCTGGGAAAGACTGAGAATGGGTCCCAGACAAAACTAGCTTTACACCACAGCCTCCTGAGTAGCTCAAGACTTGTTTCAGCCTAGACAACGAGAGAGTCTTAATTTCAAATCGTGAGGAGAACAAATAAACCTTTAAAATGCTGTTGTTTTTTTCTTCTTTCAAGTGCTGTGCTCAGTTCTTCTGACTGCACCCTTTCCTGTTTTCTTGGTGTGTCTGCATGTTACCAAAACCAGCTCATCCCATGTAAGTATATTCAGACACTTGCCGCATGTACAAACTCACATATGGTATGTAAGCAAATTCGTATTATTACAACTTTTCAAAAAAATTATTCTTAAAAGCTGGAAATACGTGCATCCAAGTTCTGTATGCTTGATTTTGAATAAAATATGTGGCTATCATCCATGCCAAGTATCCTACTTTGAGGATTACAAGCAAAAAGAAGAAAAACCTGGCACAGTTCTAGTAAATAAAGCAGCAACATCCTCTTCATTTGTATGTCTGCAGTTATAGACATGAAAGGCTAAATTCTCTGAAAGAATATGGAACTCAGAAGTTTGCTTTTAAACTTCTCAATTATGTGTTGGTGGGCAGAGATAAGAGGAACAGGAAGGAGGCAGAAAAAATTTGGGGCTTGTTTTTTTTTGACTTAAATTACTCTCGTATGGAGACTATGAATCTGGGAACAATTTTTTAAAATATTAGTTTTTTTAAGTTAAGACACTCTGCCAAGGACCAGAGCTCATACCTACAAATTCTGCTTTGATTTATTGATATGGCATGCTAATTAGTGCAAGTATTCATACCACTCTTAATTCTGCCCATTGGGTCCCATCTTGCTTCCAGGTAAACAAAGTGTAAAATTCTTATTGAGAAAGGATGAATAAGCAAAGCAGAGCTAAATATAGAAATAGTCAACCTGGTCTGACAAGTAGGGAGAATAATAAGCAGAAGTGAGTTACTATAATACACCCAGGGCACTCTTTGACAAAAACTAAATCCCAAATAGAATACCCAAACTTAAAATTTTATGAAGCAAGCTGGGATGTGATTGCAATGTAGATTAATTAGAGCTGAATGCTGATTGACTGGACACAAGACAGATGTTTAAATTAAGCTACTTCACATTTGTGGTGAGTGTACAGGTAGCCTGTTACCACAGTTTCACTGATGTGAAGTTATTCCTCAATCACTCATGTCCAATCCCCAAAGACTCCCTTCAAAGGAAGGAAGGCTGCTTAAAAGAAAAACAAAAAGCAAACCCACAAAAAATCCTAGTATTATAAAAATTAGGCAGTCATGGGATAACAGGAAAAGTCATCATCTGTATAGAGAACCAGTTAGACAGGAAATGAACAGTACAAGGTCAGTCTTCCCAGCAGAAGGACACTAAGCCTGCAGCCCCACGGCCATCTGCATTAAACATATATTGTGTTCATTATACCCACTAATGAATCACAAGGGGACAGGGAAAGATTACAACTGTTAAAATGGCTGGTAGATTTCAATACTATTTAAACACAGTCTGGTCTTTGTGGTGAGAAAAAACCACCTCAACTTCATATGCATAATGATGGGCTTGGGATGATTCAGGAATGAAATCCTGGATTGACAGTGGACTGTTCTTACGAAAGCATCCGCACAGTTAAAAAGCAGGAAGAGTGCTACAAAATTATTACTGCAGAGAATACAACCAAACCCACCTTTATTGAATCATCTAAGAAACTCAATTGCATCTTAGAAGTTGCAACTCTGGCCTTCTCTTCTTGGAAAAGCTTTAGCAAAACTAGGAAAGTTTCAAGGAAGGAGAACATAAGACAACCAAAGACAGAACATAATTAAGTAGAAGAAAATCAGGCTGAAGAAATACTAGAAGGCATCAGATTAAACCAACATATTTCAGGCTCTAAACAAGTGAGAAGAAATAGCTCTTCTTATCATAAAGCAACTTTCAAGCTGTGTTTGTCATAACCTTTCTTCTCTGACTTTCTCATGCTGTTTCCCATAAACTCAGGTTCCCTCCTCAGCTTGAGAGAAACACTGATATGGATGCCCTACAAGAGTGAAAGGCATTAAAGAGAATATATGCCATCTTTCCCTGCAAACAAAATGCAGCCAGCTTAGAGATGAGAATTAGCCAGGCTGATCATGAAGCCATTCACCCACACCTCCAAACCAGGCTCATCATACCTGCAGCCATGGGACTTGCCCAGCTCCTGGCCACAGTGCAGGAAGAACTAAGAGGAATCTCCCCAGGCAGACCATCCTGTCCTAGTCAGTAAGAGATGTCCACCTCTCCCTGCTTTCAACCGAAGCATGATTTGTAAAAACGGTCACACAGAGAAGCTGCTAACGTTAGCCACTCTGTTACTCCAACTATGTCAAAAGCATCTATGTCACTTGGTAAGTTTTTGAAAACTCTTTACATTGTTAGAATTTAAATAAATTAAATTTGATCTTGCTTATTTTGAGGCTAGCAGCAACTAAGACAGCTAACACCAACACCCTCTCTTGACTGAGCTGTCCTCATTCATCCCCAAATCCAGTTCTGCTTTATCAGGCATGCTGGTAATGAAGCTGCTCATCTGCAGGGGCACCTCCACCTGGCTGTCAAGACACCAGAGAAAAGCCTCAACAGATGACAGCCTCAACCAGTGCATGTCAGGTCAGGATTTCTTAAACCCTGGCTTCTCCAAACTGATTAAGTGTAGTCTTACACGGAAAGAAGAGAATCCAACTTGGTAGCTGACTGTTCATTAATGAAACACTACACTTCGAATTCATGTTTAAGCTTACTCCACACCTGAGTCTGCCATTCATAGCAATACTTACACCATAAGCTTAAAAATAAACATTAAAAACCACCATAAACTTAAAAATTTAAAAAAAAAACCGCACATGGAAAGAGCATGGCTGGATTTTACACAGAAGCTGTGAAAACAGAACAACACGTACTTGCAAGAGCTCAGGAGCTGCTGCAAAGCCTGGAAAAAACAAACTGATAAGAAAGTGCTGCACTTTCAAAATCTGGATTCAAACCAGAACCATAATATCAATGAAAGACTGTAGATGTCAGGCAGATAATTCCACAGCCAGAAGAAAGACATCCTCCCTTTTCTCCATCCCTAAATTCTCTTGAAAGACTTCAGCCAGACACAGACTAATCCCAAAAATGCTCAGACAGAAAATGAAGGCAAATTACTCATATGTAAGCTTTACAAAATACTAACAAACTGAGTTAAGCAACAGATCTGCCTGGCAGTTACTAGTGCAATTATATGCGACAGTAGTCATACAGTGAAAAGATCACCTCCTTCCCAAGACTCTGAACCAGCTGCAGTTTCTGCATCTGTTGCACACACAGACATCAAACTCTGAACAGAAGTAAAACATACCTAAAATGGCTCACTGTGATCACTATTAAAAAGCTACTCAAATATTAAGATCATATATAATTACCACACATTCACGGTGCTTTTTTCTTTTATAAAGCTGGCACTTTTCCTCAGTTACTGACCCATCTGAGACAATTTAGGGCATTTTAACTCAGAAGTGCATTGGCACAATATAAATAGACTAGCAACAGGTCTTCCTAAAATGTCACACTGCAGATGCTGTCAAAACCAACAGAAAATACTCCTGACTGGCTTAAAGCAATTGGCATCTCAAACTGGAAAAGGAAATTATCCCACTGCAGTGCAGGCACAATGAAGATGCACACCCCTAAGGGACCAATTTCTATCAAATCCAAATGCATTTTCCATATTGCAAATGAAAATGCTTTAGTCCAACAGCATGTCAAGACACGCATACAAAAGCTGTATCTTCAGTGGCTCACTTCTCAAAGTGGGTGGTGCTTAGGTGGGAAAGGTGGCAAATCATGAGAGAGAAAGGGAAAGTAAGGGATAGGCTGTTAGGAGAAGCTTGTTTAAATCCAGGATTTGAAGGAGGTATGATTTCATTATCTGAATAGTATTCCAAATATGCTTTTGATCACAACATAAGATAAAAAAGCCTAGGCTTTTTTGGCACAGAAGTATATAAATTTTTCTTTAGGATTACGGCAATCCCACTAGGGTACCTATGCTCAGCACATCACACCCCAGCTACCCCGTAGTCCCAGTATGCTCCATCTGGCTGGCATCCACACCAGATACTTCTGTCCACAGATGTGCCCAAATCCCATCCTTAATCACAGCCAGATTCTCCCCATGGCTGTGGCTTGGCTGAGATGCATCTAGGGTTTGGAGGACCAGCAGTGGGTGTGGGGAGTGGGAAGGACAGAGGCACAGAAGATAAGGCAGGAAGACATGAGTGCTGGTTGTAAGACAGAGTCTTCCTGTCTCTGTCTCTAATTAAGGACCTTTAATTTCATGTCACACATGGCAGGATCACTGACAAAGGATCAAAAGTGAAACAGTGCAAGACCAAGCTAGCAATCTAGCACAGTGCAAGTCCTGCAGCATATCATGAGCTACCTATGCATTCGATATTGCATCAGAAGTACATCACTGAGGCTACCAAGACAACCTCTCCACAACTGGATAATGCAAGAATTCAAGCTGTTGTACCATATCCATTAGGCCATCCAATGGGGATTCATTTACTGCAACAGGACCTCTTCCTCTTTCAATACATCCAACTAACTATTAGTGGTAACAAGCTAGACTGCTTTTAGCATCAAAGTCCTGTGCAGCCTTAATGCTTCATTTATCACACACCTCTCAAAAATGTGTCCTAAATTGACACTCATTTCATCATTGGTTTTTTTTGATAGCATTCTTGACCCTGGTATCAAACTACTGCACACCAACAGTATCCTTCCTGCTTCACTCTCAAGACCTGCACATCTCCAACTCAACCTCAGCATTTTCCTGAAAACAAGAAAAATATCTGTCTGGCCAAACCAGCCCCACAAAGCATCACTGTGTCATGCACAACCTGTCAAAGGAAGCAATACACAGAGAACATCCCAGTCATAGGGAACATCCCAACTCATGCATTTGAAAGCTATGCAACAAATAAGCAAGGACTCCACAAATTTATTCTGACTCTTCCTAAATTTGGAACACCTGTCTTTACCAATCCAACAGGCTTCTGAATGGCAGCATGAGATAAACCAAATACAGACAAAAGGAGTGGAAAAAGTTTAGAAAGAGACCAGTACACATAATTCAGTGACCGGTCACAGCAAGACATGGGGTATTTCAGGATTTCATTTTTCTCACAACTTCCAACAACGAACTGTAACAAACTATTCTTCAGCAGCACCTGCTCACAGGGAGTGGAGCAGTCAAGTGAGAAGTAACTAAGCTATTCCTAAACGGTTCACAAGTTAGCAATGGTATGCAAGAATATTTCTAGTATTGTACTTCAGAAACTATTCTGAAGATTTTTGGGATCCAAACAGCTGGATAGGAGGCAGGGAAGAAAATTAGCCCCTTGCTGTTATGAATTAAGGTCTTTCTGAAGTGCAGCTCTACACCTTCTATTTTTGGCTGGATCATTTTTGAGGAAGTCACATATTTCATTCCTGAATAAACAAAAGGAACTAAAAATATTTATTTCAAAATTTTATTTGCCCAAAGCAGTTACAATCAATTTATGTCTTTGACAAATATCTCCCTAGATCAATCTTGCCAATAAAATATGGCACCTCATTTGTGGTTTTAAATAAAATACTTCCACCAGGGACATGTTGTACTGATATATCTCTAAAAAAAGATACAACTGTGAGTTCTCTGCAAGTTCATCCCAAGTCCTAACTGTTCAGGGAAAAAGAGAAACTGCACATCTGAAACTAATGGGAATAAATATAGTTGTCAGTATAATTAATTTAACAACCCGAAAGTGCTTTGCAAATGTTCATTGCTACACCACCTATCCAAACCAATAAGCATTGTTCATCCTGTTACACAGATTTAGTAAATAAGGGGCAGTACGGTCTTGGGTTTTTTTTTTCAGCACAAAATGACTCACTGGCAAAGTCAAACAGAGGTGAAGCTGAAGACACGTGGAGAAATGCAGCTTGAGGCTCAATTGCTCATTACCACGCCCTACAAGCACTTGATTTATTAAGATACCATTCATCTCATCTAGTCCAAGAACATCGTAAGTTGGATAATCCGAACTCCAGAACATGCCACCTGTGACAGGGAAAGATGCTCAGCCTGGTGCTGCAACTACATTATATTAGCCAACATGAGAGCTCCATTAGTGCAGACAACTTCTCACAATTTCTGTTGCTCAAAAAAGAAAAGACCTCTGTGAAAAAATCTTCAAGGAAAGCACCTGCATGATCAGGAGGTCATCACTTTATTTTTACCAATCATTTACTGGCTATTTCATTTCTAGTGTTCAAAGCCAGTCTCCTATACGAGGCTGGTGGCACCATCTGGGTAAATATTAAGGAGCAGCAGAAAGTGAAAACTTTCCAGTTGAATACTATCACAAAGCCCCTTTAAAATTTTATTAGTTTATTTTCAAACAAAAAAACAGGGAGAAAAGCAGTGACATTACTACTGCTACACAATTCCCATTTACCCTTGGAGACTAACAGATCCTCACGGACAAACAGGCATACATCATCTACATACCAGGCATCTAAACACTTTCTGTAGCCACTCAACTGTAGGTTTTGCTACATGCAGTGTATTTAACTAGTGTTTTCTTCTCAGAAATTGTTATGAAGTTCTGAATTTGAGTCATTACACCATGTCTTGTGCTCTGCAATGCAACTGCAGATCTTACATGTAATCACACATCTCCAGAAACACTTTGTTTTCCAGCTATCTAGAGAATGAAGATTACACAATACTTGGAATCTGAGCCTGCCAAAAGAAGTTGTTATAAAACTAGCTGCACAGCCTGACACATCACCTTGACAGAAAGTAAATAACATTCTCCTCAGAACAAACCATAGACTCTGAAAGTCCTACCAGGGGATCTGATCCATGCCTAACCAATGCTGCATAAGAGTTAAGACACCGTTACATTCTATCTTTGGACAGAGGCTGACTTACTGATCTTCCCAATTACTCCTTTAACATTGGGAGGACATTCTAAGTTCATTTAAACAACGCATGGGGCAAAGATTCACCAATCCACCTACCAACAAGCTACTTTCTAACCCTCTCAACGTTTTCCCTGGGAACAAAGGTATTCAGTAGCAGACAACATGTCCTTTTGGTCATGTGCATTACAGAAATACCAAGCATAAACCCAAACAATCACTTCACATATAATTATAAGAATATGAAGACATTGGTTATGCCTTTTAAAAAAAACAGAGCACTGTCTACAGCCTATGCTGTAATGCACACAACACCCCAGGGCACGATAAGCCCTTTATTAATGCTTGCAATAAAAAGAACACTGCAGAACAATTACATGCCGTAGCCATGGATCTCCACAATCAGAGCTCTACCAGCAGCCAGTGTGTACTCACAAGGTGTTGAAACCTCAGGAGAGGCTGATGTTTGCAGCAAACTAGTGGAAATATTTCCAGAGGAGTTTTCAGGTGATGTCAACAACAGGAAGGATGACTTTGAGACAGATTTCCATTTCTCATCAGACGCGGCCTTAAAAGTTGGAACAAGAGCCTTAAGACTCCTCATTTTCACTCCCAAACCTGTAATTGAACCCCTACGTCGATACAGGCTCCTGTACCTACGCGGCATTCCAGAGGGTCCGTGTCTGCCCGACGGAGGGGGTTCCTCCTCGGGCTGGAATAAGGGAACATTTCCACCACTCAGGTGCGGAGCACTGGCTTCGCCGCGGTCGTTCCCAGCTGCAGCCCCGCCACAGCCCGGCCACCTCCGCCATCACCTGTGCGGCCCCGCCAGCAGCGCCCCCGCCCC
>VWPU01009434.1:493-12124 GCA_013398955.1 Callaeas wilsoni
GAAGGAGGAGGAAGAGAAGGAGGAGGAAGAGAAGGAGGAGGAAGAGAAGGAGGAGGAAGAGAAGGAGGAGGAAGAGAAGGAGGAGGAAGAGGAGGAGGGCGCTGACGAGGGCGAGGCCGTACCTGGCGGGCGCGGACGGCGCCGGCTGCTGCCCGTAGGCCGGGTAGGCGGGCTGGGTGCCGTATGCGGACGGCGCGGCGTACGAGGTCTGGCTGCTGGTGACCGTGGCCGTGTTGGTGTCGTAGGCGGCCGTGCCGTAGCCCTGCACGGGCTGGCTGTAGGCGGGGGGGGCAGGCGGGGCGCTGTAACCTGCAACACAGCACAGCTCAGCCCCACGGCCCCGCTGGGAACCGGGAATTCCGGATGGGGTGCGTTCGGAGGGAGCTTAGGGCTCATCTCTTTCCATCCCGCTGCCATGGGACACCTTCCACTGTCCTAGGCTGCTCCAAGCCCCGTCCAGCCTGGCCTTGGACACTGCCAGGGATCCAGGGGCAGCCACAGCTGCTCTGTGTCACCTCCCTCACCTCAGCTTCCCAGTATCCCATCTAACGCTGCTCTCTGCCCACATGAAGCCACTCCCCCTCATCCTGTCCGTCCAGATCCTTGTCCCAAGTCCCTCTCCAGCATTCCCAAATATCTCAGACTCCAGCCCTTGTGGTTTCTCAGACTCCGGCCCTTGTGGTGCTGGTTTCTCAGACCCAAGACAAAGACACAGTTTTACCACCACAAAACCACCTCGGGCAACCCAAAAATCCTGAATTACCCCACCCTGCCCCTTTGCCTTCCTCACAGAACCCCTCCACCTTGGGAAGCCTCAGCCTCCAGACCCTCAGAATCCCAAAAGTCACTTCCCTCACCTCAGCTTCCCAGTATCCCATCTAACGCTGCTCTCTGTCCCCATGAAGCCACTCCCCCTTATCCCGTCTGTCCACACCTTTGTCCCAGGTTCCTCTCCAGCTTTCCCAAATATCTCAGACTCGGGCCCTTGTGGTGCCGGTTTCTCAGACCCAAGACAGAGATACAGTTTTACCACCACAAAACCACCTCGGGCAACCCAAAAATCATCAGTTACCCCACCCTGCCCCTTTGCTTTCCTCACAGAAGCCCTCCACCTTGGGAAGCCTCAGCCTCCAGACCCTCAGAATCCCAAAAGTCACTTCCCTCACCTCAGCTTCCCAGTATCCCATCTAACGCTGCTCTCTGTCCCCATGAAGCCACTTCCCCTTACCCTGTCCGTCCACACCCTTGTCCCAAGTCCCTCTCCAGCATTCCCAAATATCTCAGACTCCAGCCCTTGTGGTTTCTCAGACTCCAGCCCTTGTGGTGCTGGTTTCTCAGACCCAAGACAAAGACACAGTTTTACCACCACAAAACCACCTCGGGCAACCCAAAAATCATGAATTACCCCACCCTGCCCCGTTGCTTTCCTCACAGAAGCCCTCCACCTCGGGAAGCCTCAGCCTCCAGACCCTCAGAATCCCAAAATCCCACTGCCAGGAGCTTTCTGGAAGCCACCCCTGGACCAGCATCCAAGATTGTTTACAGCAACCAGAGCTCAGGCAGGGCAAGCTGAGACATGGAGCATCTCCTCAGCAAAGGCAGGGTAACAACCCTCCCCTGAGCGCCAAAGTAAACGAAATCCAACTGATTTAGCAAGTACCGTCCCATCCTTTTAGCTTTTCTGAAAAATAAAGGCACAAAACCTGACCCGGGAAGTCTTTCAGAGGCATTTCTGAAGGCTTATTTTAAATCAGTAAAGCTGGAAACAAAAGAAAAGCACTTTCCATTTGCTTTCTCATGGAGAAAAAGGTCAAAAGAGACACATCAGGCAGCTCCTGATGTTTTATGTACCTTCCCTTTTCTCAGAATTTCAGCTTGGTTTAGGGAAAAAGCTGAGAGCTCACAGAGCTCCTTTGGAACAGTTTTACAATATTCAAGATCCCAAAACAGCTCCTGTATAATTTAGTGGCCATTTGCCTTGTCACAAAGGTGAACTGGCATTAACACAGTGGGTTTTTGCTCCTAACAACCTTCCTAGCAAGTTCTCAAATTAAGAATATGAGACTTAGATGGAGAAATAGCAATAAAAATGTTATTAAACAAACCTGACAAAAAAAACTGAGCAAAAAGAGCAGCTAACTGCTCTCATGGCTGGGATCAGTGAAGGCAACAGCTACTCCATCACTTTATTTTTAATAAACACGGGAGGCTTGTGACACACTTCTCCTTTAGGCAAATTGGGCTGCAGCATTTCATTCCAGTTCCCTCATTTGCAAAGCAAACACCACTTCCAGCAGCAGAACACGGCGTGCCCTCACGGAGCCCTGCCACCGCACCAGGGCCCTTCCCAGAGGCAGGAAAGAGGAACAGGAGGAAGGGAGGATGTTTGCACTGCAAATTCATAAAAAAAACAACCCCAAAATTCAGCTTTTTGGTGACCCTTGGGATCCTGATGAAGACACGAGGCCAGCCTGGACCCTCTGCCCACTCCTCCCTCTCCCAGCTCCTGGTCCCCAACCCATCCCCATCCCAGGGCTGCCAACCTGGGAATGTAAACTGGACTCCCGCTGGGAAATAACTTGTAGGAATCACCAGAAAATCAGTTTTTACGGTCATTATTCCTGTCTGCTGTTCTCTGAAAAGTGTTGCTGAGAAGGGTGAAAGGGACGATGCCCAACGAGATTATTTTTAAAGCCTTGGACAAATTTGAGCAGCCCAAACACTTAAATGTGAGGCCAGACAGCAATCCCACAGGGAGCACTGATCCCAGGAGTTAAATAAACCCTTATTTTAACTGGCCAAAGCCTGACCACACACTAAAAAAGGCTAAGTACAGCCTGCAGCCCTGCCCTGGGCTGTTCCCGTTGGATCTGGAGCCCCAGGATGCTCCTCCCACAGCTGGGCCCCCTCTCCCAGTGCTCTTACTGGGAGCAAAACCCTTTGCTAACACCTGGCTCTGCACAGGCAGCAGGATAAAAGGAAGGGGAAAAAAAAAACAAAAGATGTTGAATTTTAAAGCTTCAGCTCTAGATGGAGCATTTCCCTCGTGGAAGAGTGTGCTCAACAGGAAGGGCTGGTCCCAAAGGAAAGGCAGCGATTTCCCATCCCACTGGTCTAAATCACAAACCAAGCCCAGTTTAGACACTCTGGGAACCCTCGAGAGCTGTGGTTTTGAGGGTGGTATTTCTCTTACAGCACTTCTCTCTCCTCCCCTCCCAGCCAGGAAGATAAAAGTTGACACAGCAGAACAGCCGCTGAAAGAAAAAGGTAACAGAGGAAATAATGACCTGCTTAACGTGTCTAAATTCCCCTCCAAGGATCCAAACAAACCCTTTACTGAAACCTAGGAATTCTCCAGGTGGTGGAGAAGCTTCCAGGATTTGATCCTCAGAGAATATCAACTGGAAAAGGCTGGATTGAGAGAGATTTCTTCTTTTCAAAGAGATTTCTTCTTTCCAGAGAGATTTATTCAGGAAGAGAGCTGACTCCTGCTTGGCTTGTGTATATCCCACCAGCAAGGGGCTGGAGAAGGGATGCAGAGGTGATCCACACTCAGCCTATTTTGGGATATTTTGGGGTTATTATGGCAGCTGTGAGTGTGTTCATTAATTCCAAATCCATGAGAAATTTCGATATTCACACCCCAAATTTCCCAGCTAAAGGGAAGCACGGGCTGGTTGCCCTTAGAGAGCAATTCCCACCCCCAAGAGAGCCACACCTGGACACCAAAATATTCTTTATTTACTCCTGTAATTCCTGCTAATACCCTGCAGTGATTAACGAGCCACAGGTCTGAGGGTGCCCAGGGATCCCTAACCTGAGGGAGCTGCTCCCAAATCCTTTTTTCTCTGGAATAAAGTGACTGAGTGGCTCCAAGACACCTTTTCCTACAGCCCCAGGGAGGGAAGGAGGGTGTGGGTGTCCCAGGAGCAGGGCAAGGTGGGATAACAGAGTGCTGGGAAGGAAAGCTCCATCCCTGCCATTCCCACCCATCCTGAGAGAGTGCATCCACACAGACCTCGACCTCAACACCACCTTACCCAAACCCCAGGCTGTTCAGGCAAAAAAAAAAACCTCAAGCATTTTGCTTTAAGGAATTGCAGACATCCAAGGGTGATTCTTGGGAAAACAGGATTGGGATTCAACCGTAAGAACGGCACGTCTCTCAGGGCATGACAATGTCTGGCCCAGGGGTTTATTGAGCGTGAAAGGCAGAGACACAGAGAGGGAGAGAGGGAGGGAGAGGCTGCAGTCTCCTTTCCACAGCTCTGGCTCCTCAAGGAGAGGCAGGTGGAGGAAGGATAAATCCAACCTGGCTCCGAGCCCGGAGCTGCCACAGCCCTGCTCTGTGGGCTGAGGTGCTCCAAGGGCTGATAAGATCTTTTGCTTGACCACTTCCTGAGCTGGTGTTTTTTTTTATGGATGAAAAGAAAATGAAGCCTTTTTTTTTTTTTGCTTTAAAAAAAAAAAAAAAGGCAGCTGTGCAGAAAAAAAAGCCTGATATTATTATTATTATTCCTCCAGCAAATCTCCTCTTAAGGGAGAAGGAAAAACATAAACGGAGCAGTTTCCTGTGACCCCTGCGGGACTGGAGTCTGCAGGGGTCACAGGGACATAAATATTTCTAAGAAAGGAATTTTGGAAGTTCACAAATCCTTTTTTGCTGCCAACTTTTGTCTAGGTAGACTTAAATGAAAGGAAAAAGCCCTGCAGATAACCGCCAGTGACACTGGCTAATGGATGTGGATCTCACGTGCAGGAATTTTCCTGATCCACATAAAGATGGTAAATGTTTTCATTTTGGTTAATAATTTCTCTCCAGCTCTTCCCTGGGAAGAATTCCTTAACGGCTTCTGTAGCCAAATATCCCACTGCCTGTCCTGGTATTCCCTTGCTTTGGGAAGTGTTTAATTCCAACTACAAAATGTTTATAATGCCTCTCCTAGGAATCTGCAGGACAGGGCACCCAAGGAATCACTGGGAGGAAAATCTGCTTTCTAAACCTCCTGAATATTCAGCCCAAACATACATTAAATAAACATGAATATACATGAATTAAACATTGCCTCAATAGTTTCGAACATTAAGCCACCCGTCTGGAGGAAATTCCAGCTCCAAGAACACGTGTGGAGAGTTTACAGAGCATTAATGAAGAAGTATCTGCTCGGGAAATCCAGAGCCACCATGGGGCACGCAAAGGTGGAGGGCAGGATGCTGTTTATCCTTTAGGAAATGGGGGGATAATGGGATTGGAGTCACCCAAAAGGTCAGGATTTTACCCATGAAAATGGCACGTGGGAGCGTTTGGAGATGGCAAAGAGCACTGCAGCCTTGCAAATCCCTGCTGTCACTGCCTGTGTGAGCGCTGACACTCGAGGCTTTTGGCACTAAAACCAAGTGACACCTCAAGGGTTCCCACCTAAAGGGGACTCAAGCTCTGACAGGATGAGACGGCATTTTCCATGCAAGGGTGAGCAGGACAGTCCAGCCTGGACTGGTCCCTTCCACTGTGGGGAGCACAAGAGAAGAAGGAGAAGGTACAGGATCAGAACAGGCCCGTGTCACTGCCAGTGACAGGACTGTCAGGGAAGGGCAGGGCTGAGGAGCAGCCAGGGACACTGCTCCCCTCGCTCTGAGCACAGCACGTCCTGCTCGGTCCCACAGCACCCAAACCCTGCCCTGGAAATCCAGCAGAGCATTTATTCCTGTTTATACACAGCTGCCCCATCCCGCTCCTAAAGCCAGAAGAGCCCAGCTCTCCCCTGTGAGGACAGGCTGGGAGAGCTGGGGGTGTTCAGCTGGAGAAGGGAAGGATCCAGAGGGACCTCAGAGCCCCTTCCAGAGCCTAAAGGGGCTCCAGGAGAGCTGGAGAGGGACTGGGGACAAGGGATGGAGGGACAGAACACAGGGAATGGCTTCCCACTGCCAGAGGGCAGGGCTACATGGGATATTGGGAAGGAATTGTTCCCTGGGAGGGTGGGGAGGCCCTGGCACAGGGTGCCCAGAGAAGCTGTGGCTGCCTCTGGATCCCTGGAAGTGTCCAAGGCTGGGCTGGCTGGGGCTTGGAGCAACCTGGGATACTGGAAGGTGTCCCTGCCCATGGCAGGAGGGGAATGGGATGAGCTTTAAGGTCTCTCCCAGCCAAAAGCTCCCAGCCACGAAGGATGTGGAGCCGCTGGAACGAATCCAGAGGAGGCCATGGAGGGCTGGAGCCCCTCTGCCCCGGAGCCCGGCTGGGAGAGCTGGGGGTGCTCACCTGGAGAGGAGAAGGCTCCAGGGAGAGCTCAGAGCCCCTTCCAGAGCCTAAAGGGGCTCCAGGAGAGCTGGAGAGGGACTGGGGACAAGAGAAGGAGTGCCAAGACATGGGGGAATGGCTTCCCATGGACAGAGGGCAGGGACAGATGGGATATTGGGAAGAAACTCTTCCCTGTGAGGGTGGTCCCACGGGTTACCCAGAGCTGTGCCTGCCGCACCCCTGCAAGTGTCCGAGCTTGCCAAGGGTTTGGAGCAACCTGTGTGAGGTGTCCCTGCCCACGGCAGGGGCTGGCCTAGATGACATTAAGGCCTTTTCCCAGGCCAGGCAGGGCTCGGGGCTGAGCCCAGCCCAGCCAGGGCTCTCACCTGTGGGGGGCTGCCCGTAGGACGTGGCGTAGGCCGTCTGCCCGTACGTCGCCGTGGTCTGCGGCTGTGTGTAGCTGACGTCGGTGGGCTGCCCGTAGGTCCCGTAGCTCTGCTGCCCGTAGGTCTGCTCCAAAAGGACACAGATTCAATCCGTGAGCACAAGTGAGCCCCGGGAATTGCAGCTGCTGAGCGCTCTCAAAAGCCAAGGCTGCTGTGAAAGTTTAGGTGCCGCGGGAAATTCCGGGTCAGCTCTGCAAGGAGGTTATGGAGTGGTTTTTCCCTGCCAAGACTGAAGGAACAGGCTCTTGGCATTGTCACCACACACCTCTGCTCTGTGGAAAGCAAACAGGAAAGCTCCCAGCTCCTCACAACTACCACCAGCACTCACAGGCACCATCCCAGGGTTAACCTGAAATACGGGAATGGGAGCGCTCCGAGGCCGGAACTGCACGAAGGGAAAGTCACTTCAGTGTAAAACTGCTTTGGTGTTGGCTAAAAGAAATCTATGGAAGGTTTCAATTAAATTATTTGGAGTATTTTTCATGCCCATCAGCCATTAATTTGAAAAATTGGAGTTGGTGTAAGCATGGAAGCACGGGATCCATGGGAACACCCAAAGTATCCCAGCGGTGCTGCTCCCATTCCGGTGCCTGTGCATTCAGTGAGGGATCAGCTCTCACCTCACCCATCCCCTGATTCTGTTTTCAAATCCAGCTTGAAAATCACCGAGGAAAGGAGAGGAGCAGCTGTGCCCAGCAGTGTCACCAGCTGCCCAAGCCATGCCCTGCCAGCTCATGCTCCAGGCACCAGCAAGCTTCCAACAGCTCCTGGCTTAGGATAAAACTCTGGCTGCAGCTCGAGGAGTGACACGGGAGACAGCTTTAACCTCCAGATTTTCAAACAATTCAGACTTCTGGAGAGACTGGACTTTTTGGGATATTCAGCCTTCCTGAACTCAGGGCACAGGTCTGAACCAGGAGCAGGAAAGCCTTGACCACGTGAACACATCCCTGTCCCTGGAAGTTCCCTACACCAAGAACCAGGGAATGCCGCAAACTTCCCATGGACACGTGCCTACAGCTGAGTTTAGCTGGTTAGGGGTTTAATTAGCTGGTTAGGTGTTTAATTAGCTGGTTAGGTGTTTAATTAGCTGGTTTTAGTTGTTGAGGCCTCCTGTTCCTACCCTTGTCATCCTGCTCCCACCTTCCACCTCACCTACAACTGGGAGCAGCTCTTCCAGCTGCTGTCTCCAAAGACTTTTTTATTTTATGTGTCACCATCACCTTCCTTTCAGCCCACACTGAGCCTGACTTCCTCCTCTTGGGAAGGAAAATTAAGCCTACAGCACTTTTTGAGGACAAGGATTTACCTTTGGAAACATACTTGGAGTTTGCAGACAAATGTGGTTGTAGTAACTTGGATTCTAAAGGTTAAAAATAAGCATTAAGTTAATCTCTTAAAGATCATCATTACTTCGCAGTCCAGCCAACTGAGAGTACGAACAGTTATAGCAATAAAAACTCCAGGAAAAAATTTATTCCCTCCTCCTCCTTTGTTCAATTCTGCCATCTCCCTAAAGGCAATTCCCCCCTTTTTTCCCAGTTTTTTTTCTCTCCTACACCTCTGATAACAACACCCACCAACGTGGTGGTGTCAAACACACACCAAGAATTTGGCTTTTCTGGGATCAGGATGGAATACATTAACAAAAAAGGGAGATTGCTGAGGTTATTTCCACTTTTAAAAAGCACTTTGGGCTGGGGGAGAAGCTCCAAGACAACTTTTAACCACGGGTTTTGACGCTGCCGCTCGGAGTTTCTCACGGCTGCGTGTTTTCCTGGAAAACAGGTGATTCAGCAGGAATTCCACCCCCTTCCCATGTTTTACCTGGGTGGTCTGTGCATATCCTTGGGCTGGCTGAGGTGCATAGGCGCTGTAGCTGTGGAATGAATGTAAAGACATTTACAATCTCGCCCCAAATCTGCAGCACGAGACAAATTTTCACGCAGCCCAACGGTTTCTGCTGGAATTCTATGGGAATACAAAGCTCCAGGAAAACCCTCAGGATTTCCAAACATACCTGAGTTAAGCCCAAATTGTAATTATGATACGCTTTTATTACACCTTTTTAAAACAGGGAGGATAAGCTACTTACCCCTGCTGAGCTGCAGCTTGGCTATAGGTACTGTAATCTAAAAGAAAAGGAGAAGAAAAAGAATGAAAACGTTGATAAAGGCTTAACAAAATTAAAGAGCCCAAGAGCACAGCAGCTGGAATTTCCTCCTGCAGCTCGCTATAAACCACTGGAATTCCAGTTTCCCAAGGGTGGAAGGTAAATGCACATTTTCAGTCCTTTTTTTGAGAGGAACAAAACCTCTCTTCCCCTCATTGTTCCTGCTGTTTGCAGCAGCGACTTTGATCTCAAATGACCCCGCTTCAATTTAACTGCCACCTTGGATGGATCCCAGGGGGCTGGCAGGGGGGGATTTGGGTTGGAACAAAGGAAAAACAGGGATTTGAGCCTTACAAACCCCTCACCCTGCTTTGAAAGGGCCGGGCTGGAAGGTTTCACCACCTTCACTCTTTCCCTTTCAAGGACACAAATCAATGGCTGGAAAGCCACTTGTCCCCTGCAAGGGTTGGAGCTGGGGAGCTGGGAGTGATTCCCTCCCCAAATCCTCAATCCATGTCAGCACACTGATTGGGAGCAGAACCGAAATCCTGAAAATCCAAGCAGCAAAGCCTGTGCTGAACCGATTTGCTGGCGGGGATGGAAAATGAATCCACATGGCAATTAGGAGGCTAAATTCGAAACGATTGCAGCTCCCAGTTCCCCCACAGGCACCGAGAGCTCCGGCTCCCATCCCAGTGTCTGGAGCACGGATGAGTTCATCACTGCCACCAGACCAGGCCAGAGATCCCAGCTCTCCCAAGACCACGGAAGTCCTGAGATCAGGAACGAGCCCAGAACTTCCTGGTCTTGGCCCCAGCACCTGAGCCAGAGGCAGGAGTGGGATCGGTGGAGCTGTTCCCAGACATCGCTGTGTGGGAAGAGCTTCCAGCGCTCCCATGGCCATCACGCCTTGGCCAGAAACCCCAGTTCATCCCAGAATCCTGGAGCATCCTGAGCCGGGAGACACCCACACAGATCAAGTTCAACTCCTGCACTGGAGAATTTCAGGAAGCAACTGACCGTCTTTAATGCCATTATCCCACCATTCCCAAGGCGATGGAGCCCCAGGAATCACCTGGAAAACACAGCTTCCATCCACCACAACCTCCTGTTCCTCAGCCTGTGGATCCATCCCTACCAAAGCCCTCCTCCCCACCCTCCAGGTGTGCTCCCAGCTTCTCCTGCTCCCGGAGCTGCTGCTGGAGCAGAGCCCCTGGATCCGTGCTGGGGGCAGGAACGGCTGTGCCGTGATCCCGGCAGTAATTCCTGCAGTTATTAATTCCTTTGACCTTCCCAGAACATCTCACACGGAGAAAAAAAGACACTTGGAGCTCTCCACAGGCTTCCCCGCTCCCGGGACACACTGCACAAGTTGTTAAACTCCTCTGGCACCATTCCCACTTCCCTCACAGGTTGGCACGTGGAATATTGGAACATTTTCCTTGTTCAGTTCAGGGTTCTGGGTCTTTTTTTTAATTCACTTTACACGTGGCTCTGCTAAATCCCGAGTGTTAATTAATGCCTGTTCCCCCTCCTCCAGCTTCCCTTTCCCACCACCTCCTCATCCCACTCCACTCTTTTCCCTGCTCACCCTCCGGCCACCAAAACCTCATTTAATTCTCCATTTTCAGCCCCCTTTTGGCCTCGAGCTCCACACAGGGGCATCAATTAACCCCTCTCTTCACAGCCCTCCCCCAGTCCCACCTAAACCCAACATTTCCCCCTTTGTAGGACTTAATTCCAGGTGTGGAATTTGCAGTTTGCCTGTGGTGATGCCTCTCTTTTAATTCGCTGGGATTTAGATGAACACAGAACATTAATAAAAAATAATATTATGGTTCATTTAGTTAAACCCATCTCCTGGCTTTTATTTCCAGGGGGAAATTAATCTTCATCCTTTTATTTCACAAGGCTCAGGAGCACACCAGAGGCTGAAAATAGCAGCTCCCAGGAGGAACAATTCCATGAATTAAGGGAAAACACAGCTGTGGTTTTAAGCCCCATTTTGACAATTCCGTTGGCAGATGTTCCTTTACCGACTTTTCTTTTTCAAGTTCTCCGAGGTGCTGTTGGTGATATTCCCTAACACTCCATGGCCTGGCACATTTTCCTTTCTGGAAAAAAGGAAAATCCTCCTTCTTTAAGGAGAGTCAGATCTTGGGCTGCTGGCTTTAAAGTAAAGGTGATGTTGGCACAGTTGGGGAGTCTCAGTTTCCAACTATTTGTATCCAGCTGGAGGCCTCGTGGAAAAACATTTCATTCAAATCAATTTGGAGCCATGGAAATGAGGGAACACCTTACTTCCCTATGGGGAAAAGCTGGGAAAGAAGGCTCCAAGGAGACCTCAGAGCCCCTTCCAGTGCCTTAAAGGGCTCCAGGAGGGCTGGAGAGGGACTTGGGACAAGGGATGGAAGGACAAAACACAGGGAGTGGTTTCCCACTGCCAGAGGGCAGGGCCAGATGGGATGTTGGGAAGGAATTCCTGGCTGAGAGGCGCTGGAATGGATATCCCAGAGGATGCTCCATCCCTGGAAGTGTCCAAGGCCACGCTGGACGGGGCTTGGAGCACCCTGGGACAATGGAAGGTGTCCCTGCCCATGGGATGAGCTTTAAGGTCCCTTCCCCCCCAAAGCATTCCCCATAATCCCGTATCTGCACCAAAACCCGCCCCGCGGAGCCCCGGGAGGGCCGAAGGCGCGGAGGGAGCCCTGGCTCGGTGCTGCGCTCCTGGGAGCGCGGAGCTCCGCGAATCCCGCGGGGCCGGAGCACCGAGGGACCGCAACTTGAACCACCAGACACTGAGGGGAAACACCCGCGGCCCCGGCGAGGCCCCGGCG
>VWPU01009436.1:0-71879 GCA_013398955.1 Callaeas wilsoni
GGGGCGGGGCGGCCGCGCCCGGCGCCGCCATCGCGCTCAAGGGAAAGGAGGCGGCCGAAAGGCTTTTCGGCCACTACGGGCAGCCCGCCCGGCTGAAGTCAACAGCTGCCATCTTGAGAAAGGGCCAGGCAACCTGGCGAGGTGCGTGCCGCCTTGCTGGAGTTGGGCGCTGAGCAGGGAGTGAAGCTATAGCGGGGCCATCCTGAGTGTGGGAAAGCCACATGGCTGCGAGGCGAGGCGAGGCGAGGTTTTCTGGGGAGCGTGACGGCAATGGCGTTTAATGCAGCGTGAGCAGCCGCGTGTAGGGGCCGAGTCAAGCTGACTGTCTTTTCTGGGGCTTCTGGCTCCTTTTTGGGGCCTCTGGCAAGGCACGGTGCTTGTCCCGGGCGAACAACGGCGTTTCCTACTGCATCTGTCATTCCTAGGCCCTCCCAGCAGCTCGCCGCCAGTTTCCTGGTTCCGCGCCGCTCTCAGGCTGCCACCAAATCCCCTGAAGAGTCGGCAGAAAGCGGCGCTTTGAAGGAGCCCATTGCAGCGCGCCGTGAGAAGGATCTTTGACCGCCGCAGGGGCAGGTGCTGGGAGCGGCGCCGGGCCCCGCGCCAGGCCCGCAGAGGGTGCTGGCAGCCCCGCGCCCTGCCCGGGGAATCCTCGTTGGTCTCAGTTAGATCCCCAGCTGCGTCAGCAGGACCCCAGAGAGGGACGCTGAAAGTGGGGTTTAAATTACCAACGAGCCTGTTTACGCCTTCAGGGGTGCGCTCTCGGGCAGCCGCATCAAAATGAGAACAGCCGAGGTGGTGCTGAGCCGCACGCCAAAAATTTCCGTGAGGATTGCCGGGGTGTTCCCTCTGACTCCAGCTCATGCAGGCATTCGGCTCGGAGGAAAAGTAACCCGGAGATCGGCCATCAGCTTGATTATCCTATAAAAATTCATAATGGGGAACTGTCTTGTCTGTTGACCTCAGTATTTCGTAGAGATGCTTCATGTGCCTAAAGGAGGAATGAGCCAGAAGGAGATGCAGTGGCTAATGTCCTGCGTTGTGTAAGAGCTGTGAAAAAGCCCAGGTTTTGCAGGTTTCTGACCATAAAGAATGCTGTTATTCGAGCCTCTGTTACTCTCATTGTCATTGTGTCTCTGCCACTGTCATTGAGAGATCTAATGTCTCAGTGATGACATTTCCTGACTGACGTTTCCTGTTTATTCCTTTTTAAATAACAATACCAAGCACTCACAAAACATTTTGCACTTCACAGCAATATCAAGTATTAACTAATGAACCTGCTCACACCCAAATGAGCTAGATGATACCATTATTACTTGCAGAAGGTCAGAGTGACTTCCTCAGGGCTACTGTGAGTCAGTGCCAGAGGCAGCATTATGCTCCTGGTCGTATTTCACATTCATTCCAGCAGACTGTACAGCTTTGCACACCTGGAAGGTTTGCAAAACTATTATGAATTACAGTTGGTTAATTTTGGTAGTTTCATTGTTTAATGCTTCAATTACTCAATGTAAAAGGTTTCAGCTGTAAAATTCAGTCTCTTATTCACTCATAAGATCCTAAAATTGTCAATTCTCAAAACTCATGTTTGCAATCCTGTGATGTGCTGAGTGCCTGCCCTTTTCAGTAGGCACAGAAAAACATTCTCAGAATCTGTTTTGGTGGAAGGAAAAGGATATTTTGGTGTGACTGTGAACTTTCATTCTGCATCTTGACCTAGTGTTGAACCATTTTTTTCTTTACACCTTTGTTCGTGGATCCTTTGTAAACCCAAATTTAACCAATAAACTTATTGAGGACTTACTCATTGCTTCTTTTCTAGATAAGATCATTTTCCACTGTTAATGCTTTTCTGTTTCAGGGTAGGGGTTTTTTTTTCTCATCAAACACTAATAACACCTTATGTTCTTGGATGACTGATCTGAGATACTGTGTATGTCCAGATCTCACAAAAACCCTGGAAAATTGTGCTGCTTACATCAGAAATTAAAGTTTTGCATATGGACACAATTATTTTAACATATAACTTTACTTCCAGAATGCATAAAAGGCATCATCTCCTCTCTTGCTTCCTTTGATCTTTCAATTCTGCTGTCATCACAGCAAAGAACTGTAGAAATGTTTCAACTATGTTTCTCTATTTCTAATAATGATAAGAACTGTTTTTTCTTCAGCAAATATAGGAATGCTCAACAAGACACCAGAACCAGCATACTGGACACTTAGTAGGTACCACGTTAGGAAAAGGCACGTGGAAAGTGATGAAACAGGTGTTCATCTAATGACTTTTCTCTCCATGAAAATGAAGGTGTGACTAAAATTTATTTTAGAAATTTGTCTAAGCAAGTGGTCTTCCATTCACCAAACAGGAAGGGGCTATTATAACAGTTTGAGAATGGCCACAAGTATTTGATAATTTAGGCTTTATGTAACAATCAGATCAGTAAAAACCTGTGGATGAAAAAGTCATGCTCTGACTTATAAAAAAAGGAACCAAATCTCTGCATCCAGTGGTTGAATATTATAGAGCTGCCTGGTATTCTCAAGGAAGTCAGTATGCCCCTATTTTAGAACTTTTCAATTTGTTCTCTTTCATTTCTCCTTAGCATCTGAATCATCAAACCGGACAGTTTTGGTGTTACCCAACAGACGGACATTTCAAGTGAAATTGTACC
Source organism: Callaeas wilsoni (assembly GCA_013398955.1). Lineage (NCBI taxonomy): Eukaryota > Metazoa > Chordata > Aves > Passeriformes > Callaeidae > Callaeas > Callaeas wilsoni. Next base: position 2,676 of record VWPU01009436.1, read on the forward strand.
CACTTTCTTAAAGCAGAATTGTATTGTTCCAAACAGACTTTAAGAAAAAATACACACAATAAATTATTCTGATTACAGAGGGGAAAGAGAACTGTGCTCATGTAAAAACTTTCCACCTGTCTAACTGGATAGAGTTATCTATTAAAAAAATCACTCCTCTGAAAACTTCATCCAACCTCAGATTCAGTTTATATAAAAATACATACGTATGTAACCTGTCACAGTGCATGAAGTGCTGTTATCCTTTGTTAACTAGAACTATTCACAAACTTCTTATAAATTCTGAAAATACTTAATTCTTTTTCCACAAACTCGTAAAGTCATTGTGATACATTTTTGAGCTCTTCTTAGGCACATTCTTACTTGATTCTATGATAAATTTGTAGGGAAAAGCAAGAGAGGTCCTTCAGTCAATTAAAAACATACACATTTTGAACTTACACAAGTAAACACAAATAAAACACAGCATTTTATTTCTGTGGATTGGTTTCTCTGCAGAATGTAGTGTCTCCTAGATAAGGGGTATATATAATTAGGCAATATATTAAATTAAACTTTTATAAAATCTCTAAAAGTATTCCTATATCTACTGAGGTTGCTTCCATCCTTTGTTCATCATCTTTTTTCTCATGGATAAGCTTAGATTAACAAGGAGTTGAGGAAAGGAAAAAAAAAGGAAGCAAAACCAAGAGATGTGTGACCTGCTGCCTGTTTATCTAAGAGCAGCTTCCTGTCTCTGTATCTGATAAAGCAGAAGCAGACACTTTCCTTAGAAGCAGATACGGGTGACAGCGCCAGTGGCATAACGGAACCGCTGCACGGGGACACGTGGCTGCCAAGGTAAGAGCTCAGGATCCAAGGAGCAGGGACACGGCTACATTCTGGGACGGGTTTCAACCTGGCTCTCCCCAATGGGATGCTGACCTCACACAGCTAAAAGAAGGGACACAAAAGGGGCTGGAAAAGATTGCTTTGGGAGAAGGATTATTTCAATCCCAGCACAACCAAAACATGAGACTAAGGCAAAAGACATCAAAAGATTGAATTAGGAAAGACATGCCTAGGATTAGGAAAGAAAGCTTGATTCATTGTTGCAATGGCATTGCCACGATCAAAATACAGTTGATTACAAAAGGGGGGAAGAATGGAGAAGAACTGTATTCGAGGGTGAATTCTGAGCTGTGCCATCACTGCAAAAAGTGCATCAGGCCTTGCAGAGGGTTCCAGTAACTCTTCTATTTGTGTTCTTCAGTATTTTCAGACACTATCAAGATACCCAGTGCTATTTATATGAATATGTGGAATGCTTAAAACTTAGCAGAAAAATAAGCTCTGGTAAAAGTAGCTTCTTAGTGTGCCAAGTATCATGTATATGAAAATATTTTGTACATCTTTCTGTATGCATAGAGAAAAACAATGCACATAATGATATAGCAAAATAATACTTGCCTGTGTGGCCTACATTCTAAAAAATGTTGGGGTTTTTTTCATATTTGCTCACATTAACTGAATGTTTATGCTTAGTGAAACAGTCTGTAAAGTATATCCTCAAGTTAAAAAGGCTGAGCTCTTTTGGACCTGAGTCTCTACAGAACCTCATGGAGACCTGTTGGTGAACTTTGATGTTGCATGAGGAAAAATGCTGTTAATTTTAAGCAAAAAAAGGCCATGTTTCTGAAACGTGTGTTTCAACTCTCCTAAACTGAAGTTTTTCAGAATTGAGTTTTGAGATCTGCTCGTTAGGTAAAAAGAATTAGCTATGGAATTTCCCTTGTATTCGAAGAACTCAACTTGGCAGTAGAACTTATTTTGAGAACACAAAGCAATCTACTTTGTTGAAATTGCTTAAAGAGAAAAAGGAAAACAATCTGTCTTTCCATCTTATGATTGATATACAGTATCACCAGTACAGCAGCGACTGCTCTAGCTCACACAGCATTGTTCCTTTCTTCCCTTACAAAGTTGTTTACAGATAAGAGTATGGAATATCCTTTTGTATTTATGCTTATGAAAGTTTAAATTTACACTTTGTGACTTTCAAAATGTCATGGGTAGAGAGACCACATAAAGCTCTCTTTGAACCTGAAGAAGATGCTGTAGAAATGCATAGATACAAATACAGTATATAAAGACTACTTTTCTCTAGAAACTCTCACGAGGTTCTTTTACAGGCTTGTTTGCATACAGTACGTGAAGCATAACATTTGCTAGTTCATTTCTCTAAATTTTATGTCTTACTGACTCTTCAGAATTCTTGTACTGTGGGTTTTCTGTAGCAAAATGACAGAGGCAGGAACTATGATAATCTAATAATGTGTCTAAAAGAAAAAATTATTGTTAAGAATTTTTATTTATTTTTTTTATTTGAAACATCTGATACCGAAACAAGTCTATAAAATAAGTCACAAGTATATAGAATTAGTCACAGTAGGTTTGGACCATGAAAGTCAAACCATTAGACTATATCATTAAACCAAAATTCCTTGATTGTTAAAAAAAAATAACAATCATTGGGGAAAATTATCAACTATTGCTTTTTAGGATAGCTGTAAGCCAATACCATCCTCCTAGGCAAAACCAGCAGGTGCGCTCAGTAGCAGAGAGAAAACCTGGGAATGCTTCAGATCATGCATTCAGGTAAGAAAAATCATCTTCCATTACAAAATCCTAATTATCAGTAAAACAGCTCAGCAAGAAAGCGTGATTGGACTACTTCCTCTGAAATAAGGCCCCAAGCAATTTGAGTGTCATGTGTTGTTATCAGGGCAAAGCAGTGCTTTCTGCTTTTATATTTCCGTGCGAGAAACTGCAGGCATGATTTGCAGTAAGCTTCATTTTCTGGCTCTTTGACACACTTAAGTATAGGTCATCAATACATGCCAGAATGACACACTTCTCATTATTACCATCATTGAAAGCATGTCCTCATATAAGTACCATCAATGTGTCATCAAAATTTGGACATGGATTACCTGGGGAATGCTACACAGCCTCCTGGGCTGTGTTCATAGGAACTAATGAACATACTGGTTAAGAAGAAAATAAAGCATTGGGGTACAGTGATTTGTGAATATGAAGGACAGAAAAAACTTTCTGAGGTGACAAATTTCATGTGGTCTCAACTCACTTCTTTTAATTTCATCTTTAGTGTCCCAGCCTGCCATTAGCCAATTACACCTTCAGATAATAGTTCCTTAAGGCACATGGCAGAAGAGCAAAGCGAAGGCTTGCCGCAAGAACATGTGGTTTATTCAGATAAGAGCAATATAAGGGCAAGTGTTTTACCTTATGATCAGTAAGATCAACGGAGAAAAACTCTTAGAAACAATGAGCTAAAATGAGAAAGCTGAAATAAAAACAGGTGGTATGAAGAAATTGGCATGTTGGTCTGTGAGTAGATACAAACGAAGGTGGTGTGAGTAGCACAGGAGAAGCTGGGAGCTTATAAGGATGGTGAGCCTGTAATACTACAAGTAACAAAAGAGAAAGAGTTTATGGGGGAAAGAGAAGGAATTCCAATTTCTCTGTCATGAGACTAGGAAACACTGCCTCCTACACTTGCTGCATTACACATATGCTTCTGAAAGGGCACCTTTCCCTCATAGACATGAAGAGAGCTGTCATAGGAAAAGAGATGCTAAAGTGTAATTAGGAGAAGAGGTAGGTATTTTATCTTTGATTCATCTGGTCTGTCTGCATACATTTGATTTCTTTTTGGTGAGAAGTGGGTCACAAAACCCTGGGATCCAATTTCTAGAGCTAGATTTTTATTTTGTAATACTTATCTATACTGATAAGCTTGCAATGCCCTACTTACTGTGTGGTTTTATGAAACCAAGCTGAAATGCAGACATCTTATGTTTGTCTTAAATACAGACACTGCATTTTTTTTAAAATTAGTCATCATATTGGTAAAGTTCCTCAATGGACCAAACTGGCAAGTCCTTCTCAAGAATTTTCCTTGGCTTTCAAGCTTGTGAATGAGTTTAGCTCCAGCTGGTAAGTTAGGCAACTTGATCAAATAAGGCATTGGCATGTAAAATTGAATATGTGCTTTCTGGCTAGTTTTGTCATTGCTCCTTTTTTTCATGAATAATAATGAAAGGGGATTTTTTTGTGGACAAGAGATCCATATAATAACCTCTCAGCACAGGCAGTAACTCTGTTTGAGTTTTTCTGATAAAACCACAAAGGCATCAAACCTATAAAAGGCTGAAATTTTCTTACCACATGGGGAAGTTTCTGCACACAAGTTGTATTCCACTGGAGTTCTTTCCCATGTGGGGACAGTTGTAGACATGCTATCTTGCAACCTACTTATTCTTGAGCCTCTTCACCTCCTCTGCTGCAGTCCAGGCTCAAAGCACAGATGAGCTATCACAGCAGTCCTTCAAGCAGTTAGTATATTGGGCAGTATAACTGGACTGCACCCAGTATTTTCCATTCTTGTATTTCCTGAACGTAACTATGAGGTCTTTAGAGAAGGGAACTGCTGAGTGTCAGAGCTGTGATACAATCAGTGAGTACCAGGTGTCTCACAACTCCGTTGTACACCCTTTCTTACTGAAAGGTCAGCTCTTCTACGTGCTTCTAAGGCTCACGCACTCAACTCCTCCAGTCCCACTGCTTTAGTTAGGGCTGCCATTTTACTGATATTTTCATGTTGAAGCTGTTGATAACCACAGTCCTGGAAGTGACTAAGAAATTTTAATTGCCAATGGCTTTATAAGCTCATGCGTTGCAGCTGCAATTTTTAGAGGGAAGAAGTGTAAATGAAAAACTACTCAGTCTCCACCTCACAGGTTCGAAGGGACACCCTGCAGATTGTCATGTGCATGCGGGAACCCAATAACCTGGCAGGTTTCACACAAGGGTTTCTGGCACATGCAGTAAGTCTTGCTGGAACAGCACAGTTGATGGCAAGTTCTTGTGGGATCACATACCAAGGAGAAGAGAGGAAGCAGGAATGTGTGAGGATGCAAACAAGCCAAGAGTGATTTCCAAGAGGGAAATATACCAGACACACAATTTCCTCTTCTGAGCAGATCCCAGCATCCAGCGGTACCTGAATCCCTGTATTTCTATCCTTGTCTCTCCATTGCCTTAGCGAGGAGGAGGTTACTTGGGATCAGAAATCTGCCATATTCGTATTCCCAAAACAGTGCTTACCAGAACAATAGAAAGTGCGCATCTATTATTTTATTTGTGGTCCACTTTCTGATCTCCTTTAACTCTCCCACAAGAGAGACCAAGGACTGCAGGACACCACCCCACTCCTAGAAGAAGTTTCTTTACTCATCCTGGTTCTGCTGTAGAAGCTTCCATCTAACTGACCTTAGATTTTGGGTTCTTCTTCCTGTGTATTCCTAACTCCAGGACTGACTGTTTACACCCTCTAATCTCCTACAAACCCTGTTTCTTTCTTCTTAAAAAAAAAAAAAAAAAAACAAAAAAAAAAAAAAAAAAAANAAAGAATCCCATAAAAACAAACAGAAATGTTATAGCTGACATTTTTCCTTTTTGGTAACAGAAGGTTGGAATCTCGTCAACCAGGTCCTGAAGAACTAACAGATGACAACCCATCAGACTGTACAGGGGCTCTTATTGCACCCAGGCTGGAATTATCTCAAGGATACTACTGGGGTGGACAATGACCAACAACACTGAGTGCCATGATCACACCCTGGATAAGTATTTGTTTCTGTTTGTGTACAGCATTGTAATGATGATCAGTATTCCCATCAACTGCATATCCCTCTATGCATCTTGCATTCAGGTGAGGAAAAAGAATGAGTTAGCAGTTTACATCCTTAGCCTGTCCCTGGCTGACCTTTTGTACTCTTTGATTCTGCCTCTGTGGATTGATTATACCTGGCACGGAGATGACTGGAGGCTCTCTGCCTTGCTTTGTCAGATTTTTGCCTTCCTTACATATATGAATTTCTACACCAGCACTGCGTTCCTTGCTTGCATCTCTGTTGACAGATACCTGGCATTAGTTCACCCCTTGAAGCTCCAATACTTGCGCACAAGAAGATTTTCATTGATTGTCAGCATAATTGTTTGGCTTCTGGAAAGCATCTTTAATTCAGTCATATTGGTGTACAAAGAAGTATTCAATGATCCTTGCAATTTCACTAATCATACATTGTGCTATGATAATTACCCCCTGGAAAGGTGGCAGGCGAACATAAATTTATTCCGGATATGCTCAGGGTACTTTGTCCCTTTGATAATCATCATGTTTTGCTACCATAAAATCTACCAAGTAGTGAGGTATAACCAAGCCACAGTAGATGAAGAAAAGAAAAAAGTGAGGAAACTTATTCTGAACATCACAATTAGCTTCATTGTTTGCTTCACTCCTTATCATGTTGTATTGCTTATTCGCAGCATCAAAGAACCTTCCATCTCTGACCCACATCTTTTGTTGTCGATGTATAAGGTTTACAGAATCACACAGGCCTTAACAAGTTTGAATTGCATTGCGGATCCCATTCTGTACTGCTTTGTGAGTGAAACTGCACGAACAGAGATAGTGAATTTGCTCAGGTGTTGCTTGTGCCTACGAAAGCGGAAGGAAGACCAAGAGAAAGAACGTGCTCTGTGCAGTTCTGCAAAAAGCATTGCACTGATCACCTGCAGAACTTCCTGTGAAACACAGACTGTCAAAAATTCCTGAATGAGCGCATGCAAAGGAAAACTGGATAACCTAAAAGGAAAATAAAGAAAAATTCTTCTCCAGTCTGTACCTAGGAAATGCCCCAAAAGTCAGAGACACCAGTCTAAGCAAAACCAGTAGCTGGAGCCAATAAGAACTTACTATAGAGTCAATGAAATCAATGGAGTATCAACACATATCTTTAAATCATGTATGGTATATAAATCAGTGACAACAAACGCACAGTCAAGAAGGATGGCTGTGACATGCTGACAGAATTACTGAGGATCCCCCACAGAACTGTCTCCTGTTGCAGCTTGCTAGCCAGCCTGATGCAATGTACTAAGCTGGAGGAAGGCTGAAGTCCTCTTTGTCCTGATTAGCAAAGGAGCAGAGAGAGTGTGGTAAATTTCTCTGTAATTTCATGATGTAATTTATGCTGCTATGATGGTTCTTGTGTTTCATTAAAGACTCAAACTCTTCTTCAGCATACCCCTGAGATCAGCCACTTCTTAAAATTGTTTACCTCCTGTGTACAGGTACTTACCTGCCCTTAAGCTTTCGTTTTCCTTGAAAAATGTATGTTCTAATGTATAACTGTATGTCATGCAGTTTCATTACAATACCAGAACTGGGTTTCAGATAGTTGAAGATTCATTACTTCAAGTGCCTATAAAGAAGCAAATTTTAGCCACCAATGTTTTAACTTGGATGAAACTTTTCCTGATACATTCAGGGGAGGAAGAGAAAGATAGAAAGGTGAGGTCTCAGATCTCAGCAACATAAAGGGCCAGCCTTTAGAGTTGCTTATTATGACCAAAATCTGGAGTGTGGTTCTGTTTTCAAACTCAATAGAGCAAGGTTTGCATCCATTTACTTAACTGCACATGGAGGCCTCAGCTAGAGGTTCGAGGGCTCTCAGTCTGCCAGTTTTAAAAAAATTAAACAAGCCAGCCAGCAATACTGGCAAACCAGTCAAGAACATTAATGTACCAACAAATAGTAAGAATGGAAGCAAAAGAACCCACATTTTGAAAGAGCTGATGTTAGCACAAATCAGAAGTGCAGCTGTTACTTCAGGGACCTGTTCACGTGCAGGCCCCAGAAACAGCTGTCTGACTCCTTGGTTCCCTGTCCCATCCAGACAGCTCACTCTCTGAAAAGAGTTGAAACATTACGGAAAATCTCTTTTTTTCTCATCTCACAACCTTTTAACTTTTGCTCAATTCCCAGGAAAAATATTTGATTATGGTGGTTTTTTTTATTTCATAGGGAAGGAATTTTTCTTTCTATCAAAAAAAAAAAATTGCCCTCTAGCAAATTTGTGTGGTGGAAAGATTTTGACCAGCATTTTGCAGCACCTTTTTAGGTCTGACATTATGTATGAAGGATGTGCATAAAGTGGTCACAAGCAATAAGATATTTCTTATTAGAATATCCCTCTATGTGTCAATTAAAAATTTCTCCATTGCAAAGAGCATTTCCATTGTTTTCATGAGTTGCTGTGTGTGTCTATACTTTCCATTAATTTCACAATCTGAAATGGGAACTTGCCAGGCTGTGCAAGCTGGGCTTGTTCAGCCTGGAGAAGATAAGACTTTGCGGGACCTAATGGCAGCTTTGCAATCCTGCAAGGAGGATATTGAGAAGATGGAGGCAAGTTCTTCACAAGAGCTCATAGCAGGAGTGGTGTGTTTTAAGCCTGGCTGGAAATTAGGTAGCCACTCGCTCAACCCCTTTCTGTCCCCGCACAGGCAGGTGGAATGGAGAGGAGAATCAAAGTAAAACTTGCAAGTTGAGGTAATAACAGTTTTATAACAGTTTTATAATCAAAAATAAATTTTAAATGTAGTAAAAATGGTAAATTATAATAATAATGATACTAATAAGGGAAAAAGCAAGTGATACACAACACAATTGCTCACCACCCACTGACCAATGCCAGACCTGACTTCCTGAACCCAGATCAGCCACCCTTCTGAGTAACTTCCCCCAGGTTATATACTGGGCATGACATTCTGTTGTGTGGAATATCCCTTTGGCCAGTTCGGGTCACCTGTCCCAGCTATCCGCCCTCCCAGTTTCTTTTGCAAACCTCCTCACTGGCAGAGCATGAGACAAGAAAAAAGTCCTTTTCTTAAGATAAACACAACTTAACAAAACCCAGAACACAGCAGTGTGTTATCAACACCATTCTCATTCTGAATTCAAAACCACAGAACTGTAACAGCTACTGAAAGGAACTCAGGTACCTGTGCTGAAACCAGGACAAGGAGTGACAAGAAATCATGTGTATAACTTGAAGCAAGAAGGGTCAGAGTTGATATAAGGAAGAGTTTCTGAGCTATGAAGAACTGACAAGCAGTGGAGCAGGTTGCACAAAGATGTTCTGTGTACTCCATCCTCACTGGTTTTCAATACCCAACTCAACAAAGCTTGAGCAACATCTGGTCTTGTAGCTGACCTTCCCTTTAGCAAAAGGTTGGAACTGATATTCCCTGAGGTCCCTTCAAATCAAAATTGTCCTGTGATCCTGTAGGTAGTCACTATTCTGGCTGCTGCCTTCCTCTCTAGAAAATTACATTCTCTTCTCTTTTTTGTTTCCATTTACTGGATTTTGTTTTGATGTGGGTTTGTGTTTCTGATTTGAGATTGGTTTTTTTCTGTAATTCCTTCTTATATATTATGAAGGAAGAATTATGCAAGCAGCAGTGCAAGTTACTTCATCATGAATTTTTTCTGGTGCTGACCTATGCATTTTGCAACAGAATGTGAAATTTCACAGTAGCATTGAAATAAAAGCAGAACCAAATTTCACTGTAACTTCATGGAAAAAAGAACTCAGTGGTTCATTTTTAAATCTTTCACACGCCATAAAGGTTGGAAAGTTAATTCTATTGAGCTTTTAATTTAAAGAATTTAAGAATTAATTTAAAGAAAAATGAAAACTGAAACTAAGCAACAAAGCTGAGTCAAATTTAACCTCTGTGTCAGGGAGTAGTGAGAGCTGGCAGCTCCACAAGGGGCAATGAGCCAGGAGCTGAGGGTGACAGCCAGGCAGACTGGGCAGCATCGTCACCGACAAGCCACAGTCCCACAGCACCCCAGCGAGGCAGAAGAGCAGGTCAGGCCAACTGTTCTGTGATCCCCAGGCAAATCTCTGGTGATAAGACAGCTCAGAGGTCAAGCTGGGAAGCCAAGCCAGGAAGGCAAGGTTGGGATCAGCAAGGTACAAGGCTGGACATGACAGCACGAAGTCAGCCTTGGCTTGTGCACAGGCAGTTAATTCCTAATGTAGTAGGAGAAGAGACCACGACTCTGTTGGTAAAGTGACCCTGAGCCTCTGCAAAAAGCATAATTTCCAGAAAATGTCACCCTGAGATTTTATATTCTTTAATATTCTACCAATTCTCATGAAGGCCCTAGCATGAACCAGCTTACATGGGTATCTGTGGATGTTTTTCATAGCATCGTTTCCTATGTGGATGTTTTTCATAGCATCATTTCATAGCATCATTTCCTCTCTGCATTGCTGAAGATTCACTTCAAGATAAAGGAAAACCATGGCAGTGGCTGGCCCATAGGCTGGGCTTCACAAAAAAGCTCAGATAAGTCCAGGGTCCTATCTCTTTATGATGATAAAATGTAGGTACCTAATTCCTTAGATTGCTCAAAAATGCTCTATGTGTTAAAATCACAACCCTCTGAAGAAATGAGGAGACGTCTAGATGGAAAGACTACAGTGAGCTACACTTCAATCATTTGTGTATTTCCCTCATTATTCTTACATAGATAAAAACTTACAGTTCTTTTCATTCTCTCTCCAAATTACTTTGTCCCAGCTGGACCAAATCTACTGTATGAAAGTAGATTTCTATGTTCTTTTTAAAATTGCAGTGTTACAGGAGAGGTACTTTTCACTGTGCACAAAGGCATAGGACATGGAAATATCATCCAGGTTCCAATCTATGCTATGTATTTTTGTTATTGAATATTCCATTTAGAATTCCTGATGGCTCTGCAGGCAAAAAAAAAATGCTCATCTACAGGAACTCTTCCCAAAGAAATGGCATTCCTTGCACAAATGAGTTTATGAAATTCACATCTATTTAATAGCAAGAAGAAAGGCATGCATTCAGATTCCATTTTCCTCACAGATAACACCTACAAACATTAGTGTAGGATCTCAGTGAGTCACCATAGTTCCTATTTCACTTTAAATCAATATAATAAGAATATGGATAATTAAAAGGGCTGTGATGGTAATTTAATTAATATCCACAGGATATGAAATGTCAGTGCCAAAGAATATTGCTGTCAGCTTAATAGCAGCAGGGGTGAATTTGTCTATCAATAATTCTCTTAAAACAGAATCTGTCTGCCGAAAGTCCAGTAAATAGATAGCTCAGTTTCATAAGTTGAGGGATTTTCAGTGAACTGTGGTGACCTAGCTGGTAGAATTCCGGACATCATTTAATCTGGTTTTGTTCAGAATCTTAGAATCATTAAGGTTGGAAAAGAGCATTAAGATCATCTAGTCCACCTATCAGCCACAACCTGCATCCCTGCAGATCATTATTCTGTTCTGATGTAGCTACACATAAGCTTCGCTTTGCTGATGTCAGTGCGGCCAGTCCTGGCTCACAAGGTTGTAGGCTAACAGAGACACCTGCCTAGCCTGTGTCTTTTTTTTTTTTTCTGAGTGTTGAACACATCTAAGTCTTCAGGGATGTCACTCTTGATTAAATGCCAGTGGAGAAGGGAGCAGTGGACCACAGTTTGGTCATGTGCCAATTTCCATACTAGCTACCAGTTTCATCAGTGTCATCATTAAGTCTACTTCTCTGTTTTCTAAGGTGGTAAAGAAACAAGCTATTAATTTGGTCCCACCTCCACACAGCAGAGAGAGAACATGGGTGGGATTATAAGAGTGCTTGGGACCAGCAGGACCACAGCGGCAGAAAATCAGCTTGCCGAGAAAAAGGCTGCAGGGAGGGAAAGCGAAGCACAGCGCTGAGCTCAGCAGGAGCCAGGGGCAGCTGCTGCACCCACAGGCCACTGCTGCCAGGGCTCTCCTTCTGCCTCAGACAGCAGCTCCTGCTGGTCCCTAAGCCCTGCAAGACGGCAGCTTGCCCCTGCCCAAGGCCATCAACTCCTCTGCACCTGCAGGGTCCCCAGTGGGGCTTGTCCAAGGCAGCATCTCATAAGTGATGCTCTAGCACTGATAAGGGAAAAGAGCAAAACACATTGTGCATGTGTTTTTCATAAAGGTTTTTCTTTTATTGCTGCACCACAATGGCTGTGTTACTAACAAATTGCTAGCCTAAGCTGACACAGGGAAGTTTTGGCTGTTCAGCTATGAATTAAAAGTAACCAAGCTATTTCACCTAAATCCTTTAATACCCTAGAAAGACATAAAGTATGTTCTGGACTGGGACTTCAGAAGAGAGAAACACAAACCAAAACAATTTTTAAAAAATTAAAAAATTAAAAAATCACAACAACAAAAGCAAAACAGAAAACGTTAAGGAAAAGACTGCATCAGATGATATGTAAAAAGCCTGATCAAGGTGAATTACAAAGATGCTGCAAAAGAGTCAGATTCTCATCTCTGCCAACCTAGAGCCATTGTCAGCAGTGTATCACTTACTGCCTCTATCCAGCCGCTGTACAGCAGAGTATGTGTCCTATAGCATCTCTCGCTGAATATCAGAGTGCACGCATCGTATCGCTAATGTGGCATGGAAATGCTAAAACAGTGGGAGGTGCAGAAAAAAGTGGGAAAATACGTCAATCCCTTTTTTTTTTTTGTTTTCAAAATTAGCTTTGAATATTTTGCTGTTGGGAGCACAGACTAACAGCTTCTTTAAATGGAGTGTGAGAGAAATTGAAAAAATAAAAAATGATGTCTCAAGAGCAAAGGTAGTTGTTACTTTGAATTTAGTGTTTTGAGAAATGTTATTGCTGTAGCAACTGCTAAAGGTTCAATACAGGAATAAAAGATTCTTTCCTTTTCTTTTGTTTAATTTTCCTGGTATAGTCAAGGTCTGTTGCTGGATGAAAAACAGAGCTGATGACAGATTGGGTGAGAGCACTGTACTAGTGTCCAATCACATATAACCTTTATGGGGTGCTGGTGGATGAGAGGCGTGACATGACCCTGCAATGTGCACTCACAGCCCAGAAAGCCAATCCTATCCTGCATCCAAAGCAGCATGGGCAGCAGGGCAAGGGATGAGACTCTGCCTCTCTACTGTGCTCTGATGAGACCCCACCTGCAGTGCTGCATCCAGCTCTGGAGTCCCCAGCACAGGAAGGACATGGACCTGTTGGAGTGAGTCCAAATGAGGGTCTTCAAGATGATTAGAAGAATGGAGCAGCTCTCCTATGAAGAAAGGCTGAGAGATTTGTGTTTGTTCAGGCTGATGAAGAGAAGGCTTCGGGACGACCTAGTTGTGGCCTTCCAGTACCCGAAGGGGGCCTATGAGAAAGATGGAGAGGGACTTTCTCCAAGGGCTCTCTATGTGTAGAGATAGGACAAAAGGGAAAGGCTTCAAACAGAGAGAAAGTAGGTTTAGATTAGATAGTGGAAAAGAAACTCTTTATTGTGAAGGTGGTGAAGCACTGGAACAGGTTGCCCAAAGAAGTGGTGGATGCCCCATCCCTAGAGGTGTTCAAGGCCAGGTTGGATGGGGCTTGGAGCAACCTTGGTCTGGTGGAAAGTGTCCCTGCCCATGGCAGAGGAGTTGGAACCAGGTGATATTTGAGGTCCTTTCCAGCCCAAGCCATTCTATGATGATTCTTCAGATCATTTAGATATGGCACATTGCCTTTCAAATGACTTCCTGAGGTTCATTTAACATAAACAATGACTTGCATAAGCTTTTATTTTGATCTCTTGTATCATCTTGGCCTTACCTGTCATTTCTCCCTGTTTAAAAACCTTCCTTCCTTTTAACAACAGGGGAACAAAGTAATGGCTGTTTTTCTGACCCCACATGAACAACTACACCCAGGAGCAATCTTATTTCAAATTTCTAGCATTTTAGCATAGAGGTTTTTGCATCTCAATCCTAGTCATATCTCAGGTATATATTGAACTACTGGAGAAATTGTCAGCACAGTTTCCTTCTTCTGATAGTTGGTACCTTACCAGATGTCCCAAAAAGTACTAAATCCAGAAAGCTACAGTCTAAAGGAGAGGTCCATACGCTGTGTTCTGTTTCACATACTTAATTACATGTGTGAGGAAACACTGTGAGGAAAATGCTGTCGATCCTGTAAATCAGGAATTCCTTAGACTCACATCCTTAGGCTCACATCCTTAAATGAAATGAACTGGTGAGACTGAGATGAGTATCCTAATTTGAGGCACCAGGTCTTCTGTGTCTGAACAAGTCATCTGAAGACTCAAGGACTCTGAAACAAAAAGGAAGGTAAAAAGCACGAATTCTTAGAGGGCAAAAGGAACTCTTAACTCTGCCAGATACCTACCAAGCAATTCCTGAGATTCATTGTAGTCTCGGAATGAGAGCATAAACACATGCCTTCACTGTCTTTGCTTATCCTCACGCAGCGCAACCCAATAAATAATCCACAGTAAACCAAAGTTTCTGCTCCTTCTCAGAATGTATTGCATCAGCAAAAAAAAAAACAGAGAAGGTCAAACTATCGAGGACTGCTGATGTATTCATGGTAACCCATGCAAACAGAAGTGAGCTGTTTCCTGGCAAGCAGAGAACAAGCACATGTCACTGTCTGGCAGCTCAGTGTATGTGAACCTAATATAGGTTCTGTGGAGCACAACCAACCTAGGAAAAAGCTTCGTACTGAGATGTTGTACAGAGAAACTATGCTGCAGTCACATTTGTTAGAGAGTTTGTGCCAGAAATGTGTGAAATACAGGATGTAATTTCTTGGACACCTGTTTTGATGTGATCAGTGCCAGTCTTCCTTCCTCATCTGATGGCTGTTGGTTCACAATGCAGTGTCTCAATCCTGTTCACGTATCACTTGGACCTCATAACATAACAGAAGGAGTAAGATACTTGTTGTGGGTTGGACGCTGGCCAAAGTCCAGTGCACTCACGAAAAATCATTCATTCATTTGCCTTTGCTATAGTTGAGCAGAGGAGGAGAAAGAACAACTTTTAAAAGTTCATGGGGTGAGATAAGGATTAGGAGAAAACACTTTAAGGGCAAAACAGGCTCAAGACTTTAAGAAAGTATAAAGAAAATTTTATTAACAGAATTAAAAGAGGATAATGAGAACGAATATAAACCTTTAGAACACCTTCTACGCACAGTGTATTGCGAAGTGTACTGTGTATTGCCTGTGACTCCACATGTAACTTTACATTGAATTTTGCAGCTGTGAAAATTCCCTATGCTCTATTTGAGTAGCACATTTCATCGTGAAGTCTAGTGTTCACTCTTAGAGGATGGTTTACTTCTGTGGAAAGCAGGAAATAAATTTAGACAGTAGCATTTAGCAGTTTAAAATTAGACCTGTTTGGAGAGGAAAAAAAATTAATCCTGAAGGTTTTTTTGATCCCTAGTACACTGCTAGTAGATTCAAAATTTGATTTTATATAAGCCTGACATATGTGGTCTCAAAAAGATCTAGAAATATTCCTCAGCAGTAAGCACCATAACTCTATCTCTACCAAGGCAAGTGAATGAAAATAACTTTATCTGAGGGAAAAACCCACTGATTCTTCCTGTCTCACTGTTGTTTATACTCATGATTTCTTCAGAATTCTTTCATGTGATAATCTGAAAGTCACAGCTCTTGTATTTGGAGGATCATATGTATTTTCCCTTAATTTTTCTTGTCTTTTATGTTTATAACTGCACAGTCTTTACAATGTTAATTTTAAAAGACTAAATGTAGGACAAGCAAAAAAAGAATCTATAATGTAGTATATTTAACTGTAATTGTTTTTTAAATAAAATCTTAAGAGTGATTTGCTATGCATTTTTTTAAATCTTAATAATCAGTTTATTTCTTCAATGTAACAGGAAACGAATTACATACGGTGTGTCATGGTGTAAATAATAGAAAAGTGTCTTGATCACTCAGATCAAGCAAAAGGAACCTGCAAAATGGATTTAGCTGGAAGCCTTTTCAAAAACACGTGGCACATACAGGTTTATCTTTTCTTTGTCATGCATTCACTTCAATTCATTACAGACATATTAAAAGTGAAACCACTTCTGGATACTTCTTTGGGTTTTAGCCAATTATGCAGTTTATTCATTTTTAGCAGTTCATTCAGAGAAACCAGGATCAAGAACTCAGAGACCTTTTGAAGCATTACCTGTGCAGGAGGTATAAGACACCCAACGCAGACATTAAATCTGGATCTTCACTCAAGATTCCTATAAATACATTCTGAAGACATTAAAGTCAGCGCCTTAATGATTGCAGTGAGAGGTGGTAGGAACATCTGAGCTTGGATACATATTTTATGGAAAATCCCTGTGTTCCTGTCACTTCATCAAATACATTTTTCTTTAAATTCTTTGGGGTTTTTCTTGCAAAATATTGTTTATCGTTATCACTCAAAGTTAAATGCAGTGGAATATTACGATTATCTCAGTTGTATTTGGAAGAGACTTGTGTAAAGTGAGTGAGCTGAGAGACTATCCTCACTAGGTGGCGATTTTGGTCTGTTTAGGCAGGCTTTATGGAAAAGCATGAAAACGTCCCTAGTTTAGAGCTGTGTTTCTTAAACAGAAGAAAAGGAAGTTTGGGAATGGAGCTGGCCACTGCGCCCCGAGTTGCCATGAGGCTGCTGTGAGCCACCATGGTCCTTTCATCCTCTGCCCTGAGCTCCAGCAAGCTGTTGGGGTCTCAATCGTCAGACCCAGGAGCAAAAAACAAAAGGCCCAACAGTGAGCCTTGAGAGCTGTCTACAGTAGTATACCATCAGCTCTCGTTTTGCTGCTTCAGTCATGTGTATCTAAACATTATATTTAACAAAAAAATATGTTTAATGTTATGCTGCGTAAGTCCACCCAATATGAAGCCTTAGGTTTTTCTTCCTTTTTTTTCTGCCTCTATTTCACTAGTCCTTATGTTTGTTCCCTTCATTTTCCTTTTTCCAGAGTTCATTCCTCTATATTGCTCTACCTTGGTCCATTATATGTCCTGAAGAATATTTGTAAAAACATCCCTGCTCAACTCCTCACATCTTTATTGCTAACATAAGCAACCCTGAGCCATGGCACAGTACATGGAACTGTCGTGTTGTTGGGGAGGGAAAAAAAAAGCTCACTAGGTATCAGTATTTTGGCTGGGTCAGAAAGGACATATATACCATGATGGCAGCCACCAGCAGGATTCAGAATTTTCTCAGAGCTTAAATGAACTCCAGGGCCAACCACCATAAAGTCTCTCATATGAATGTGATGGCAAAATAAACTGATGTCATGCAGCCCAGGTTCCTTGTTACTGCAATCTTTTGTGCTTTTCCCCTTTTTTTTCCCTTTTATTTGGCTATTTTTGTCCCTGTTAGTTACTTCTCTGAAGAGCTCTTTAATATACAACTGAAGTAACTTCGAAAGTGCAGTTTTAAAAGTTGCTTACTAGAATAAACATCATGTCTTTACCTTACCTTAGAATACTCTGAGCATGATCTAAATTCATTTTGAATTTCAATAAATTACTACAGACAGATAAATCAGCTTGATCTGAAAGGAGACAAAGAAGAATCTTGCTGAGCTCTTACATCATATTAATAATTATATGCGAATAAACACAGAATAACTGTAGAGTGCTATGTTGGGCAGGAATAACAACTACTTATTTAAACAAGATGGTTTTTCCTCTTGCAATGAAAGGCACAGAAAAAAGAAATTTTCTCCATATTCTCAGATATGAGTAGCAATGAGAAAAGTATTAAATGTCTTTATTTGCTTTGAAATGTTTTGTAGATATATAAGCATTGCAGTGAGGTGCTCAAATACCTATATGAACTATACCTATTTAAATGGGCTCCTAGCTATTGACCATGGAGCTTCATACAAGACACACAAAAAGCCTTTCCATTCTTCCCTTTTGCAGCTTAGGAATAGTTGTGATGTGCAGAGCTGAATGCAGGGAGGATGCCTGCTCTCACCTCAGTCAGTATTGACTCTGTTGTGTCTGTAGTTGTCAACAATGCCAACAATGCTTATCAACAACAAAAGTAGAACTAATCAATAATGTGTCAGGAGGAACAGTGGTATTTTCAGATGCTGAGAATATAAATCCTTGTCAAGAAAACCTGATTTCAGCTTCAGGCTCTGTAACTTTAGGAATTGTTGAAGTGCTGGAAATAGGCTTAGTTTTTAATCTCAGAATATATTTTGGTAATGTTCTCAGTAGCTCCCACCAACATTATTATTATTGATAATAATAATAATTTCCCACTAACACAATTTTTTTTCAGAAATAAGTGGTTGTGTAGTTTACCAAAACAGAAACACATCCAAATAATTTTCACTCTATGCCATTCAAGACAGAACAAGAAAATATGTGTCCAAAAGTTTTATCAATAAGGAAGGTGCCTGAAACATTGGTTTTGTGAGAACATGATCATATGAAACAGGTACTAAGGGAACACAGAGCCCTGATACTGTGCAGAGTGTCTGCTAGGCCAGAGTCACTGTGCCCATGCTCTCCCCTCTCCTGCCACGCTGCCATCCTGGGATTTTGTTTTGCTCTTTTTTGTGTTGGGCATCACTTCTCCTTGAGGGCACAGTGCATGCAGTCAGCAGGGGAGCAGTGTGTGTGCAGGTATACACGTGCACTCACAGACATCTGAGACTGCTGGAAAATGGCTTTGAGAGAATCACTGTAGCCAAGAAAATACCCTTCCCTGAATTATGGGAAGCCATGATCCTGTATTGCATGGCCACTCCTACCTAACCAGTATTATGTGATCTTAAACATACCTCACCAGCACAGTCCCTATTTTCTAATGAATTTAAAATAAGAAATTTAGTGACTGTTATTTTCCAAAGACATTTTTTTTTTCAATATTAACTACTGACAAACTGCTACTACCAATAGCATTTGCCTTACCTGTGGCTGCACCAGACAGTGCAAAAAGGCTATGGCTGAGCTGGTCAGCCACTGCACCTGGATATAAACCTCCCACAGTAAAAATATAAATAAGATCAGAGTCTGAATACAGTGCAGCATGTAGTCCAATTATATATGTGTTATATATGTCACGAACATATCAAGTATAAAAAACTGATGCCAAGCAGACAATATAGAGCTCTAAAAATAACTTCTTTGTCCTGAGATAATCGTATTTCTTCCTTGCTGTCAGCCATTTGTGGAAAAGTATTAAATTTCATATGAGGTGCTAAACCACAAAGAGTCTTATAAAGAGGATATTAAAGAAGTCATCACCTCAGCACAGAATGGAAGAACCCCCTTGTCTCCAACGTGGCTCTCATTTTTCTGTCTATGGCACTTAAGAATTCCCATTAAAGTTGCAGCTATTAAAAATTACATGTACATGCCAACCTTTAACTATAGCGTGCACCAATTCAATAAATTAATTCAGCTAAGTGTAAAAGTAAAATTTTGTTTCCCTTGGGTATGGCAACAGTGAAGGGAAGCACCTGTGGTAAGGTATATTACTTATTTCTCTTTCTCATCGTCTTGTCTCACCTTGTAAATGTTTTTTTCATGGAGCAACTTTCTTCCCAAAATCAATATGAGTGTACAAAAGGCATAAGCTAGCTCCTGTCAGATTGTGAGTAAAGATTCCTGGGGAGTTTTGTGAGATCTGGGCTATGCTCTATTTCATCAAATGAGTAGCACATGTGATATTAGTAATGGCAAGTTCTAATTTTAAATTTTAAATAGAAATAGAAAGTAGTATCTAATCAGGGTGATTCACTTTTCCAAAACAGTGTCATTGCTAAACATTTCATTTGGTTAGGTTGCTTTTTTGGAGTATCACAAGTATTCATATATTGTTTGAAAACACTATATTGCAAGTCAAACTATGATCTTTAACATCACCAAGAACTGCCTTCTTCAATCAAACTCTGTCATTGCTGTACTTATCACCATTTTGGGAGATGATGTGGTACAGTACATTCTGCTGCCCATGCGCTTGTCAGCTCGCTGTCACTGACAAGTAACTGTGGGCATCTGGGGAGCCGTCAGTCAGTCCAGAATACACTCAGTCACCATCAGCAGTAGTACCTGAACACGTTATGTGGTTTCTCACTCTGGCATTCTATTCTGAAAGCAGAATACTGCCCTTGGCTATTCCTGTGCAGCTGCTGCGCCAGTGCTCGCGCTGGGCTAAGCAGCACTGTGAGCGTGCCTGCCTCCTCAGCGGAATTATTTTGGTATCCACTGGTGATTGCTACGAGTGCACATTGCAGGCTGTTCCTGCTGGCAAGAAATTAGCCCCAGTGCTCTGTCCCAGTGTAAACCAGCGCGTGAGACGTGAACCACACCCAGATCCATCTGCTCGGATCCATCTCTTCCCATCTGCCAGCATGCTCTATGCTTTCCATAGGACATTGCCTCAGAATTATGAATCATCCTCTCTAGGCTCTCCATATCCTACTGTAACAGATGGGCATAACATATATTCCATAACAACCATTCTGAATATAGCTGCTCTTTGTTATATTAATGAGTTAAAAAGAAAAGAGCCAACTAGCTGGCATTACTAAATTACTTTTTACCTTTCAGGTAAAAAATGCTAAGGTCCGAGTCTGCCTTAGTTACCCCAGAGAAGGCACGCCTGTGAAATAATGCATTTCTTCTTGGTTTGACTGGAAATCGATACATGAGGTATAATCCAAATCATTGTTAGTACCACTAACTATGGCAGAGTAATTCCTAGAATGAATTAGTGCCATCTTATGAGCGGCACTAAGGCTAAATAAATGTAATGTTCAACACTTATGACATTTTGGCAATACATCAGTGAAGAGAAATATAGATTTATTAGTAGTGAAGCACAGATGAGCCCACAATAGGAGAGAAGCATCTCTCTGCTGGTTGTTTTGTATGATAAAATCTTACGAGCATGCCAGTTTTTAAAAGATGTGAATTGCTTTCTGCTGCACAGTCTAAATTTCACAAAAGAGGATCCAGAGATTAGAAAAATGTATTGCATGTGTCAAGGTCTCAAGATATTTGAGAGAAAACCCAAGCAGATAGCTGAGGAGTAATTTGATCACTTTTTTACATGTTTAGACATTGAAAAGGTGTGTGTGACAGGAGGAGCTTATGTGCCTGGCTACCCAGTGAGGATCACAATCCAAGTGGCTTAGAAGGTGCAGTTTCACGTATGGAAAAGGCTATTTGCTTACAACAGTGCTGTTTAAACATTGGTAAGCTCCAAGGCAGCAGCACCGTCACTTGGAGTCTCTAAAATGAGGCAAGATGGTTTCAAAAAAGCTATAATACATTTTTTTCCCAGTAAATATTCTGCATTCACAGATATCAGCAGGATAAACTGTGGTGGTCCATGAGTGAATGAATCCTTGCCACTTATCCTGAATGCAAGCAGAGATTTTCTACAGTGGCTGAAGGAGCTACAGCTGCCCCTCCTCCTGCACAGCTAGTCCAGGAGCGTGCTTTGTCTTCTCTGTGCAACATGAAGGGGCAAACATACTGTGCCTTGAAGTTCCATTCCTGCCACTCCCTCAATATTGCGTTTACAGCCACTAGTGCTGAAATCAGTAACTTGATACCAAGGACAGGGACAAAAATACGCCAGAGCGCGGGGCTCAGTGTGTGCACTGCGTGATTTAAAACTGAGTATTTATGATAGGAGATAGTTGGAGAAACATTTTAAGAGCTGTGGGGTCTTTTTTTTGTAACACATTATAGGCTAACATACAGAATTGCTGATGTATTTCAGAATCAAAGAGCACAGAGGGATCTCCAGGCCTCTCACTCTGAAAATCTCTGATTTTCCATTTGTCCAGCAACAGTGGCAGGGACTGGTTCCCATTGGGCTATCGGGTTTTCTCTTAGATGTATTGCTCCCACTGGATGTGAGGGGTGGGGATGTGGGGTGTGGTGGTATGCAAATACGTCACCAGAATACAGCAAATGGTTTCCAGTTCTGTTGAGGATAAACATTTCTTCAGCTACTTAGTAGATCTCTTCATTGGTGATGGGATTTTTCTCATCAACACCTCAAAACTTCCAAAGTAAACAGTTACTGTATATATGTAATTGGTGGTGCATATGACACTTTAGTGGTGAGAGTGACAAAGCCAGGCTGCATTTTACATAAGCACGTGATTTTTGAAGACAGTTGTGCATCTAACTTCAGAGGATGGAGGGCACTGCCAAATGAGTAGCTTCCTTGACTTATATATATACTCATGGCATCTCCATAAGAGTCTACTTTTCTAGGCCCTTGCTTCCAGGCAAATACAGAGCCAACTTGCTCTTATTATTGAAAACCAGGAATAAAATGTGGTTTTGCACTATGGCTGTGGTAAAACCTAGAGTCAATTAATTTATTATTCTTAATAAGTGACAGAATTCATTCTCATAATTTAACAGATTTTATCTAAACATTTTATTTTGTTTTCTGTAATCTTTTATTTGCATTCAATTCCACAGTGGCTAATTAGGATTTATAAGCAAATCCAAAATTAGACAAATTCAGCAGAATTAACTAACAACCATAATGCATATTATTATAATGCAGTTTTCTATTATTAATATGCCTTAGACTGTGTAATTCCAGGCTATAAAAAAAGTGCTTGCCCTGCATTTATTTAAGATTTGTACTAATGGCTCTAAGCATGGTATCATCATTAATAAGAACAATAATTAGATTCATGAATCATTAAAGGAGTTATTTCTGCAGCATTTCATGCTGTTCTTTCACCTGTAAAAATCTATTTTTCTCTTACATTGCTGAAGGAAGGGCTCTGAATCCCGCTGTGATTTGCTATTGATGGCCATTTGCAGTGTTTGCAGATAAAGCAAACCCAGTACACAACTTTTGGCTGAGTCATCAGAGGAAGTCTGCCCTGTGGTAGGAACCAGCTAGCAAGAGACCTCCTTTCCAGTGGGATTGCTCCTGATGGTACACTGGCACAGAGAGCGACCTACCTTTTGTAAAGATACTTCGACATCACATAGGAAAAGGGCATATACTGGCAAGAAAACATCTCTCCTTATATTAATAGCACTTTCTCCTCGTAATCCATCTATTAGGACAAAGAAAGAAGCAGCTGATTACTATGACTGATATACTAAAGGGAAAAAACCTGTCTTTGCCACTATTCCCTTTGCCGTTCTCTTAAGTGTATTGCACTTTTGCAGGAGATAATTGATCTTCATTTGGTTTCTAGGGAATAACATTCAAAGTTTCTCTGGGAACAGCACTATCATGATGGATTCATTTATTGAATAACCATGAGACACCTAACATTTCAATTAAGAAGAATTTCTCCCTCAACCTGCATTTTTCCATTCTTCTTGAAAAATCCGATGAAATACCTTTCGGTAGAAATTATATCATTTCATACACATATGCACACATCCATCCAATGTTTGGTTCAAGATCACCATAGTTAAACTATGTTGGACATCAAAGAAATATAAGAGGCAGTTTCAGACTTGCTGTAATGAGATGTAAATCCAGATCTCGTTTATCCATTATCTGAATTTTTCTTGAATAGGTCAAGGTTTAGTACTGGCTTTTTGTAGGATTAATTTGCAGACATCCCACTAGAGGAAAAGTGGGTAAAGATTGGACAGAGTCAGTTTAAAATTGTGATTTGGATTCCAGAAAAGTATTAGCACAAAAGTGTATATTCTAAGAAAGCTGATGATAAAGGCACACTGATAGCATGTGTGAAATTCAGCTGCAGTTTGAAGACAAATCTCATAGCAATAGACATTACAAGACACTGTTACGAGTTTAAAAAAGGAACTTCAGTCTAACAAAAAATCGTTACTATTTCCATGCATCCACATTGACAGACATGAGCCAAGGTCAGCCTTTTTTTGCCCTATAGACTTCAACATGAACAGATCAAAATCCCTTATGAAAAACAATCAAACTATCACTTACCACACAGTAGATCTTATGTGCTATTGGCAGACACGAGACTCTTGGGGATAGTGCTGTGCAGAGCCAGGAGTTGGACATGAGGATCCTTGTGGGTCCCTTCCAGCTCAGCTTTTTCCAGGATTCTGTGATTCTGTGACATACTAAGAGTTCAGAACTGGAAAGAGTGAGTACCAGAACCATTTGGGGTCCCTCATTCATGATTCATATTCAGAAATTTGATGCACGACTCAGATGGACTTGCCCTTAATGCTCTCCAGCAGTGGCAGAGAATGGAGAGCACCCCACTCCCTCCCCAGGCTCAGTTCTGCTGTAACCTCTGCAGCTGCACAGCTGTCTCCCTAGATCCTCAAAAATGCAATGAATTGGTGACACGGTTATGGATCTGTTGCAAAGTTTGTATAAAATCTGTAAACAAAATCAAAGCTGGCTATTCTGAAAAGGAAATAATTGCCAGATTGAATTGGGAAACAGATTGTTATAATTAATTCACTTGGATGACACTTCAATCTCTATAAGCATGTCACAAAGACTCTTCATTCAGGAACACAGATGTGATTGTGTCTTTCAATTCTTTATCTATTCCACCATAATTGAGCATGAATAATGTGCACTAAAAGCCAAATGTCACCCAAACTAATGCCATTAAGAATGAACAAACATCTATGTGTGTAGCTGAACTGTTGCTGAACCTGCACTTATGTGATTCTTGTCACTAAACATACCATCAGCATTGTATAATGAAATGCAAATGAGTCAGAATTGATCTGAATGAAAATGAAATTGTTTGAGAAATAAGAGGCAAAAAAAATTGTCCTACGTATCAAAATATGCATCTAGAAAGCTCTTTTATTTCTAGTGGGGGTTCTTAGACAGTTCTTTATGCAATTCACTTCAGGTACATGTGCCTCTCTCCTTATTGCCTTCTTTTTCTGCTTAGGCAAGTAATTCCCACCTGTAACTTAACAAAATAGATATAATTAACTTATGTTTTGATAATTATGAGATAATAATGCCTACTTAGATGAACAAGACTAGCTTAAATACGATAGACTTGGCCAAAACAAATCTTTACATTTTTATGTAAACAGAATGAAATAATGGAAGCTAGCAAAACTCCCTGTTCTGCCTGTCCTCCTTGCCTGGAATATGTATTTAAAGACCCCAAAATGCTCCACAGAATGAATTCATCATTTCCACTTTGAAGAAGGCAAAACTTAAGACACACTATTTGCTTCATGTAAAATTCATATGGTCAATCATACCTTTCAATCATTTTGTTCAAGCATCATAAGATTTGATGTCCAACTCTGAGCCCTAGACACAGCCTCAGGGCTCACAATGCCTTTTAATCCACAGTGAATCTTGTACATATGCCCTTTTGTATTTACACACAAAAGTATATTTATACTTCATTTTCTTTCCCTGCCATGTGTGCATACAGATAACTCTTAGGATTGGCCAGAAAACTACAATTTCAACATGAGAAATATTTTGAATTTTTGATTAAATATTGAAATATAAAGTTACAGTAAAGCAACTATATAACTTAGACAACAAAAATAGCTATTAAAAATCCTTCCAATCTCCCTTAAGCCTTTATTACTTATCCTCCTTATCAGTAGGTGTTGATTATTAATTTTAAAGCAGTCAAAGTGCAGAGCCAAGACAGCCTCTTTACACTAATGGCTCAGAAGACACTGTTAGTATGCTTATAGCCCTTTGCTGAAAATCAAATTATTTCAGCTTCATACAGACAGCATTCAAGTAAATTACTGGAGGTGCCCTTTGCCACTTAGTGCATTGCCAATTACCAAATGCCGTTAGTTTCAAATACAAAGAAATGTTTTGGTACCACAAGGTTAAAGAGAAAACCTATTTGCAATGAATGAAAGGGCATGAAATGTCACACACAGAAACAGAAAGACAGATTGAATAGTTACAGCAGGAGTCAGAGGTCCAAAGCATAGATAAGCTGGTTTCCCCAGCCAGATTGCTGGCTGCCAATGAAATGGGATATTCACCTGAGATTCAGGAGGCTCTGCACAGTAAAGGATATTGAAGTAGATGCTAAATGCTTTGTGCAGGCTCCTGTGAGGAAGGCAAAACATTTTTACTTTAATGTGACATTGTGTTTAAAATATGTAATAGAAAAAACTTTTAGTTGAAGGAGCTGTGCTGTGTCAGGTTAATCTTTCTGTATTTCAATAATACTCTTTAAATGTGTGGATATTGTTGGATTTGTTTGTTGCTTTGTCTTCTTTTTTTTTGTGAAACATCTATGACAGATTTACAAATTTATAGATTTACATTCTGTAATGTCAGTACAGCAATCTGTAGGTAAGAATTACCTTTAAGGAGAAGCTTGTTTTCTGTTGTTTCACATTCCTCTTTCATAAACGGCATTTTGCAATCTAAACCAAAATAATTTCAGATGAAAAATGGTTAAAAAGTCTGGAGTCCAGTGTCCATGAGAAAGAGTGTCAGCTTGAAAAATACATATTTTTGGAGCACACAGCAATTGAATCTACTACAAAACAGCCACCGCCTTCAAAACAATGTAATTAGTACATAAATAGGAAATACCGGTGGTTATGTAGATGTACACATTGCCCATCAAATCCAAGAAACTGTTGGCATCACAAGAGGCTTTCCAAATATGATTTCCATGATCTGTCTCCAGTTGTGAGTAATTACTAGCAAAATGAAAGTAGCAAGCATATAGGCAGAAATTAACCATCTAAATTAATAAAAATACACAATCCACGATATTTTATTTCTCTCTACGCACAAAACTGGCTCTGTAGAACAGCTATAGATTTTATCTTTTGTTATTGTTGTCATTTTAGCTGTACTAGTGCCTGTTCCCCAGCACCATTTCCATTTGTCATCTCATTTTCCTCCAGCTAGTGATTTATGCTTCCCCTTCTGGCTAATAGTGTCTCATTTTAATTACTTCACTTCCTAAGTCCAGTTCCTACAATTACTTGAGAAATGGCTGTTTTCCTTATTGCCCTGGGGAGGTTTTTTTAACACAGCATTCCCTGTACCATGGCATCTTAGAAAGGTTTGTGCCTGCTATCTAAAATTGTCTTAGCTATACATTTCACCACTGACATTCTCTTTTCAGTTTGTATTCTCCCTTTCAAACCCTTGAAACCTCTTTAAAGACTCTACTTTCAAAATGAGCTTTCTGTGATACATAAAGATGTGAAAACCTTTCCAGATCTATTAAAAAGATACTGGGTCAGTGGAAATGTAAGAGTGAAAGTGAACATATGAGCTTCAAAAACGTGACTGCACGATGGTAGGCACAGCCATGATACTCCATGGCGTATCAATTCCCCCTTACTCTCAGATGCCATAAAACATTTCCCCAAATCTCCCTAACGACCTTAAACCTTTAATAAAATACATACGGGCACAAATAAAAATAGAAAAATGGAGAGAGCAGGTGAACTCAAAGACACTGTTAATGCTCCAGGTTCTTTCTCAGCAGGGAATCTGTATGACAAAAGAGATCCAAGGCTGCAATCCCATCCTACACAGCCACGGAGTAAACCATGAAGACATGAAGCATAGACTGGCCGGTTACTGCCACTATGAGCTGGAGAAAAGTTCCTACCAAGCTTGGGTCACAAGAATAATTTTTTTAATCTGTTTTTTTTTCAGATTCACATTATACTTCTAATCGTGTGTATGAATTTTACTAATTAGAAAACTTCATCAGTTATGTGATGCATCATATAAAGTCTAATTACCCTGCAGGCAGTGTAAAGTCTACTGTATCATATAAAGTCTAATTACCCTGCAGTATCCCTGACAATGAAGGTGTGTTTTATTAACATACAGTTAAAAATGAGTCTCCTTTGGAAAAAGCTTTAATCCCTTGGTATATATGTGGAAAACATGGGACCCAGGTTAATTTACTTGACTGAAGGAGTATGTTCAAGCTATGCTGCAGTGCTGCTTCCCCATATGGCAAACAGGGCTACCTTCACTCAGAGCCAGTCCAGTTTGCTGAGGTGATGGAGGTGAGCTGACTTTGAAATCCTTTCACTGTGCATCCCCCAGTTTCTCCCTGAATGACATCTTCTCCACCTAGTAACACATCTGGTCGTGGGAGACTATTTCAGCACAGAGAAGCAGATAGAAATACAGAGGTGTGGTAACTGAGGGATCTGCACAGGAGATATCCAAAGAAGAACAATGTGAGGCCAGTGCAAGCTTTCTCTCCAGTTAAACTTGTAATGATCTTATCAAGTAAATCCTGCTTACTAATACATCACTTAACACAGCAGCTAAGAGCTTATTTTTCAAATCTTGCACCCATGGCTGTGGCCCTCATAGCTGAAGAAGAAAGGGCAAGAAAGGTATTCAATGACACGAGTGACTAAAGGAGTGGAAAAAGATTAATATAGGAAAGACCTGGGATGGGTCTCAGTTTCAAACACACTAACAAGTGTGCCATGTGTGCCTTCTGAGAGCTCACTGACAACTCTCAGTGGCCAGCCTGCCAAGCTATGAAGAAACTGAAATAAAAGTACTGCCTTGTTTAAAACTGTCAGATCTATAAGTTAAAAGGGTAAAACAGGAGTCAAACGTTTCAAAAGGCAAAGAATTTGTGTTCCTGCTTCCTTTGTGTGCCTCTAATAAACTTTCCCAAAAGTCATTTGGCATTTCTAGAAGCAGATATGTGTTTGTCCCTAGTTTTGATCAAGCTTTTAGAGGTGTACGGCAGCTAATAATCTGAAAGTGTAACTGAAGAAAAATAAAATTAAAAATAAAATTATTAACATCATCCCAGCCTTACTAGAAGGAAGAAGAGAGAAAGCCAGTGCTTTCACCTAAACTATGCATAAACTCTCCTCATGTACTGTAGCCAAAGGTACTTGTGCAGAAGGCTGAGTTTCATCCCCCTCGAACCCAAGCCAGTGCTTGTTGTTGTTATTTACCTGCACACTCAAGACAGGCTCTGTGTGATTAGGACTGACGTCCAGAATCAAGCATTAAGTCAGTGCTGTCAGTGAGATGCAGAGCTGTGGTTGAGGGCTCCTGAGCTGCCCATCATACCACCTAACCCACTGCTCTGATTTCCAACCACTCCTCCGTCTGGACTGATGTACCTTGGGAATACTCTCCTGGAATCAGGTAAACAGCAGGAAAGTCAATGCCAGCATAATGACATGGACAATCAGACCTATGTTTCAAAGGGCTGTTCTGGAAAGACAGCAACCCTGATCTGCAGCACATGAGGTGAAAAAGAACAAAACCTTCAACAACAGTTGTGGGAACAAAGTAAACCACAGACAAAGCACATTTCTCTCTCTGTAAAATTACCAAATTTCTAAACTTGCTCTAATTTTAAAAAGATCTTTTGACGCTTGAACTACAAAAAAAAAAAAATTAAAAGGATAGCAGCAGGTTTTGCTTTTACCAAAGCCAGTTATTTGCTCCAACTTGATTTTAGCTTGTTTCAAAGTGTCCTCTACAAAACAATCCAAAAGGACAGGGAAAGCACCTGTAAGTGAACCAGAGCTTTGAACCAAAAATCTAGACCAGGAGATATAACAGTTTCCTTATACATGCAGCAATCATTAAAAGGAAAAGGGATTTTGAGCACAGGAAGACAGCTGATTTTGGTTTTAGTCAGAATTAATTTTTTCAAAGAATAAGAACCTTTCCTGTTTGGTAGATTATAAAGATTTGTATATCCTCTAATGCTTTTTCTCTGTAACTATTCCAAACCTAAAGTACATTGGAGCCAGTGCAAATGTAAGAAAAAAGAGTTCAGTATAAATCTCTGAATATTTTCTTTCCCTAATCCCTGTCGATATTGCTGGTTATTGCATACAACAATTTTCTCTAACCTTCATGTAGTTTTTAAACCATTTCAGAGTGGTATCATTGCCTCTATTTTTAATGGGATAGGAGAGATCATCGTACATGGGGAAACATCACTTTAAGTGACCAGGAAAACAAATGGACCTAGCTAGCCTTCAGCTAATCAATAGGAATATAATCTGTAATTGTTGCACAGAAATTCTAATAATTTCCCTTGTTTCTTTCTACACTTTTTGAAGAGGATGACAAGCCCTGAGCATATTAACTGATGCCCTTGGAGACTGAAGTATCTAATGGCTGTGGTGTGGAGAGCTGGAACCACGAGGCCTGATTTTTACACTATATCACATAAACCTACAGTGGGCTTAGTGCCACATCCCCTCATGTCCCTGTGCATTTATTTATACATTAATTATGAGAGCAAAATGAGAATAAAAGATTGCATAAGGGTGTATTGAAACTTAATTCATCAGCGTCTGTAAAACCATTTGAGACCTGCAGATGACAGCTTATATATTAGATGTGTAAATAGTTACTATTTTTGTAACCACTATCAAGGACTGATTTCCCACTGCCTCTTCTATTACGTTTGTACTTCAGTGGCTTTGCTAATGGTCCTCGGCAGTTGCAGTCTCAAGCTGGTTGCCAGCTTCTCATGTATCCATGTCAGGCACCCAAACACTGCACATTTTTCATTTTTTCCATGGCCCTTTTCTTGATGCATCATATTGCTGCCATGGAGTTAGATGTTTGATGCTGCTGTAGTATGGACTCAGCCTGTCCTGAGGTCATTAGCTCCTTTCTCATTCTTCCACACTTTCTCATGAAGTGCCACAACTGTCAAAATAATACAACTGAGCTTACTCCATAAGGTATCCCAAAAATTATTTGGGCCTGATTTCTGGTCTATTATGGCTCAAACTGCATTTGAACCAGTGAACTGGAAGACAAAGGCTTGTTTTCTAGGCATTACTAGTCTTTTGATTCATGTGCCTCCTGGTTTATCATGGAAAATAATTATTCATTGTCACTATAATTCTTCTGATCCATAACCAAGGAAAAACAATCCTGGCAGATGGTCTGGGACTGTCTAGGTACAGATAAACACCACACACAAGATTGTGAAACTCCCTATGCTGTAACCTTTAGTATTACAAAAGGATTATTCAAAACTGTATAATGCTTCAATAAATAAGACAATAGGACTTGCCTACATGTTACCTGCTGCCAAAAGAATACATTAAATATTCTGAGGAGCTCAAACATTCTGAAACTACTGAGAAATACTATGCCTTTCTAGACCAGTATTCTTCAGATTAAAAAGGCTAAGGAATCATTTTGTAACACAGCAAAAGCTCATAACAAAAAAAAAAATAGTGTTTGAACAAAGAATATCTGACCTTTTTAGTGTTTATAATTTTTTTTTGTACGTGTGCTACCACATTTTAGGCATCTTATTTGCCTTTCTAAAGAGTAACCAGAAGACATCTAGTTAAGTTTAAATGCAGTCTTCCTTACTTTAGGTCTAAGGCAGAAAGCCACTAAGAAAAATTGCTGAAGACCAGGATTCCATCAAAACAAAAGATTCATTCATGAGTTGTTGAAATCCCAGCCTATTTTTTAATTTCTCTACAAAGTGGCATTTTTGCTTAATATTCCTGGGTTTGGTTTGTGATTGATCTTTCAGCAAAAAAATCCTGATTTCCAGGAGTACCCAGGACTCCAGCTGGGCTCCAAAGAAGTGCAGTGTTCATCCTTCTTAGAAAACAAGTGCATATTTAAATAAGGTGCCTGTCATTGCTTTTGTCATTTCTCAATAACCTAACTTTAGTGGTTAAGCCCTGACACTCTGAAGGCCGCATCCATATTTTATTGGAAAGGTAATTTACCCTGGATTAGGAAGGAAAGGTCTCCTGTTTCTCTTGTGGCCCTTCCATCACAACATGTTAGTGCTGGCTGTGCAGGGTGAGTGATTGTGGAGGCTGGGGGCTGAGCAGGTGGCTCGCAGCTGCTCCAGACCCCAGCCCATGCCGACGGGCAGGAACATGCCTGATTTCACATAAGCAAAGAAGCCTTGGCACATTAAGTGTTTTAGCTTTCTCCTTGCCATTGTGCTGAAAATCTGTATCCTCATCTGTTTCTGTGGAAAAGTTATAAAGTAGGCAGGGGAAACAGAAGGGAAATCAGATACCCTTTTAGCATGCTCCAGTGGAAACTCTCAGGCTAGTGTTTCAGCTCTGAATTGAATAATGAAATTAAATGGTTATAACAAAATAGCAGCCTCAAATGCAGCAAAACACAAAGAATATTATGTTTATGTGACTATTTCTTTTCTCCACGATGCTACCACTGGCGCCTGACTGGGATGTGGATAATATGATCAGATATTACAGTGATGAACATGAGGGGAAATCTGTAAGAGATAGGGAAAAAAATGGACTGCAGTGCTAAAAAAAACTTTGCAGGCAGCTCCTGCTTAGTGCAATAGAAGGTTTTATGAATGATGAGAGAAGGGTAAGGCAATCTCTGTCCACCTTTCAGCAGATATCCTCGTGACAGAGCTCATGACATCATTCAGTACCATTATGACCAAGATGAAAGGGTAAACTTTTTATTGCTGTAAATATTTCTTCTGCTTCACAGGTAAGGCCAGTGGAAGAAAGCAGATGTCTGTGCTGTTTACCATGTTTACCTGTACATGTCCTGCCTGGACTGTGAGTAGCCAGGAGAACAAGTATTAGTTCTCAGGTCTCTTGACTTCTGTATCACCTCTCGAGAAAGCCAGTTTAAAATTTTCCAGATTAAAATGGTGACACAAGTCTTCTATCTCACATCCCAAGGGCTGCATACTTGCAGCTCTTACCAAAACCAAGCCTTCACCAGTCAAGTATTTCTATTTGGATTAATTTTAGCCTTAATTTAATTAGGTATTACTTTATAGTTTTGTGTCTCAAAGACATTGCACTCTGCAAAATGGAGATCTTGAGGGACTTTCAGCTCTTTCGGCACACAATTTGGCTTGCAAGGAATATAGAACTATTTAAATAATTTGAGCTACACTGATTTAATATATCTGCTTAGGCCAAATAATAAATTTTGCCTTCACATTCATCCATGCCTAATGACTGTTTTTCAATAAAAGTGAAATCGATATTGCCTTGATGAAGCATTATCAGACGGAAATTTCATCCAAAAGCTATTTTCATGATGATAATAATAATGCTGTAGTTACTAATAATGCCATGAAAACAATTCCTATGATCTATATAGGAATCTGAAAATCTAATTAGCTAAGAAATGAAGTGATTTAGCAAAGTCATTTGATAGGTTTTTCAACTTAAAACCACATCTTTTCCTCTTTGATAGGATGAGAACTTTAAACATTCTGCCTCTTTTACTCTGACATCTTCAAAAGGCACCTAGCTTATATCATGTACCATGAAAGTCTTGATCTCGAGCCTGTTAAAATTAATATGTCTTCCTACTGAATTCAATGAGATTTATCTCTGACTATTAATCTATAATGCTTGTTACTAGCTTTATTTTTTACCCGTTCATTTAAAATGATAAAGTATAAAGTGTCATATTGCAAAAAATATCACTAAATGCAAAAGAAACTCTATTTCCCTACTGCTACCACCAAAACCTCCCCTGGGAGCCAGCAGTCCTTACACACAATTCATTCAGATACTCGTCTCTGTTTATCACATTCATTGCCTTTAATCAGAGAGAGGTGGACAGAGGAGACACCAGGTGATGTCTGTGATGTTCTTTAGGCTCTCTGCAAAATCCTTGCTTCCCACACTTTAATAACTGAGCTCTGTGTCGCAGACCTCATCAAAATCTCCTGTTGCAGTCCATTAGATATTCTGACATGGACGTGAAATACCATCTGGAATTACGCTGCTGTAGGTGAGGGTGCTGTTCCTCAGTTGTCTCCAGCTGAGCCCAGAGGTGCTGAAGTCTCTGGGAAATTTGCCATCAAATTCAAGTAGGCAGCTTTGCCTCAATGTTTTCACTGAGTTCCTTGCAGAAGTAGAAGTTCCCAGAAGACTCCATAGAAGTTCCTGTTGCAGCTTAACAGAGTAATTTACATGCAGCTACTTTGTAATCATGTGGCAAACTATCTTCTAGTCTGTCAGACACTTCCTCCCTTAACAGGATTTTCCCCTCATTTTAAATGGAAGCAAATTGAATATTTCATTACCTTTTTTTTTTTTTAATGGCTGCTATTT
Source organism: Callaeas wilsoni (assembly GCA_013398955.1). Taxonomy (NCBI): domain Eukaryota; kingdom Metazoa; phylum Chordata; class Aves; order Passeriformes; family Callaeidae; genus Callaeas; species Callaeas wilsoni. The sequence continues at coordinate 36,488 of VWPU01009436.1, forward strand.
TTAGGCAAAGAAAACTGAATTTTAGTCTCTGGTGCTCAGACAATTGAATCATCTGACAATTTCAGGAGAAAAAAATGCTGAACTAATGCAATGCTGCAGATTATTCTGCTGAGTGCTTACGTATTTGCAGGTTCCAGGACCACAGAATGTACAATGCAGCATTCAGATTTAAGAATTGTTCTTCTCTAAAACATTACTATAAGAGGGCCTATTGTCTGTTTACTACCAGAAGTGTGCCTGTGAGTAGTGCCCATTTCCATTTTCCTTGAAACCTGTCTTGCTGGCTCATTGCACTGTCAGAAGACAAACATATTCAGAACTTGAATGAAGACAAGAAAGGGGCAGAAAAAACACTGAGAAGTGACATGACTTATCATAGGAAAAAAAATTAATTGCATGTATCTACCACAATATATTTCTGCTCTTGCTTACATTACTCAGTTCCTCATCATCTGAGCTTTAAATTAAAAACATTTTAGCTTTGCCTGATATATTTTACCATAAACAAGCACTCGATCACCATGACAACCATGTTACTTATTGCAATGATTTTAACTTTTAGAGATGGGCAGGAAAAGCTTCATTTGCATTCTACAATTTATTTAATCCTTTTGCTATTCAGTTTTGTAGAGAGTGAATCAAATTTTTGGAGCCATTTCCATTTTAGTCCATCTCCACTGCAACAACTCTGGTTCTACTGGAAATTATATTTGTTTTTAAAGCGCAAAACCAAAGCAAAGATATTACAAAGCAGGAGACATACAGGAGATGCATTTAGCTACTATAAAGTGCTTTTGTTAGTTTATAGAAGTAGCCTGGATGCTCCAGCTTTAAGCAGTACTGTGGTGCTGTGGTTGTGATTCAGAGCCAGCTCTCATGGTGAGCAATGTTGGGATGGGCTCCTGTTTGATGGAGCTCCAAGAAACACCTACATGCTGCAGGAAATGGTGAGTCAGATGTCAGCAGCTTCCCTCTAAAAGACCACAAAACAAATGCCTTAGTATGGTGCAAGAGTGATGGAATAAAAATGAAGTTAAAGCTTGAGCTAGGTCATTTCAGATGTCACAGCTGTTACAGCCATCGCAGCCAGGTGATAAACTGTGGTGCTGTAGGCTCTTGTACAGCACCTGGGTCAGCAAGAAGTCACTTCTAGCTAATGATGTCTCCAAAGTCTTTTGGCGACGGGGTATTGTGGGGGCACGGTGTGCTTGGATGTCTTGGCATGACGTGACTAGCTACTAGCCTGTGTGTCATCACCACATTGCTCAGGATTTCAAACCTGAGGTTTATGAAGCTCTGGTGGTGATGGGTATAAGGTGATACTGAGGTGTGAAGGCCTTGGTTTTGACCAAAGTTTTTTTCACCCAATATCTCTTGCATTTTTCACAGAAATGTGGGTGTACCTGTGGATGTGCCTGTACGTTGCATAAGCCAGAATAACACTCAATGCCTGGAGCAAGCTCCCGCTCTAATGACGGTATAATTCCTCAGATTCCCCCTTGCAGTCAAAAAACAGTTGTCTCCTTGCTCACAGCCTGCCTGGTGTTAGGCCATGTGGCGCTTCATCATAACTCCAAAAAAAATCTGAACATGGGTCCAGAACGAAACTCAGTTGCAGTATTTTGAGAGACGACATTTCACAGCATCGTCTGCCACTATAGACATAAAAGAACCATCAAGCTTGATTTCTGTCATGACCTTCATAGACTCCAAAATTGAGGGTGGCAAGAAAGAATACTCATCCATCTGAGAGATAAAGAGGCTCTGATTTCAGGGGTCTTTGAGAGTCTAAGACAATCTGGACCTCATCCTTCACACATTTCTACTCATATAGCCTGCACAATGCAGCTGTGTTCACTGTAATGATTTTCTTGCATTCACTGAGGCAGAACATTTCCCCACTCTACTGTAGTTAGGATGAGAGAAAGGAAGACAAAAGATCATTCTCGAGTGTTTGCATCAAATAATCCAACTGTTTTAATTTGCTGGGTTACGTATACCTACTATTTCCAAAGACTTTTTGGTGGCAAACCCTGTTTTGAGTAGGCTGTGGTCTTGACATCTAGTAGCATTTGTTACGTGTTAAAAGATCAGCCCAAGTGTTCTTCAAGGAAATATTTCATATATTGCTGCTTTTGCTTGCAGTCTGTGGCAAGATATATATAAACCTCATGTTATGTACGTAAGGACAGAACATGACTCCCATAACTAAACTCACACACTCAGCTGCTTATTTATTGCATTACATAGAAGTTGCATCCTGAGAAGTATTCAGTAAGGAAAATCACAAATCTAATAATTAACAGATCCAAAGCTTTGCAATCTGTCTGTCAACAATTCAGGGAAAGTAGAAATCGTCAAATTATTATTTAATGAAAGTCTTGTTTCCTCCATTGCATACAGGAATTTTTTAGTGTCACACAGCTTTTATGGAGCAGTAGTCATTTTTATTCCTTCCACAGATTCTTCTCCTGTACCCATTCACTAGGCACCTAAATGTCTTCAGGAGAAGTGTTTCTTCCATATCAATGTTTCGCTCTAAGACTGTGCAAAAATAGCCTGGAGGTGACGGGGTGGGGGGGAGGGGGTAGATGAGAGTCAAAACTCAGAAAAACAGCACATAAAAAATGTGTACGTTCCTAATCTTTGTAAATAGGAATTATCCTAAGTCATTCTTTTTCCACTGGTCTCTTCCATTGAGAAAAGTTATTTAATGAAAATATCCATAACCAAAAGAAAAGTTTTACAGCATCACCTAACCATGGGTTATGCTTTTTTTTGCTTTCTCTGGTGAGAACACACATGAACAATTTAATATGTCTGTCACAGGATATTTGTGTTTAATGTAGTGTTGAAACATATTGCATGATTCATTCATAAAGTCAACACATTCACGTGGACTGTCTTTTGGGTCTTTCATTACCTGAATCCAGTACATCTTGTCTAAACACAAATGTCGTGTGACACTTCCATATAGAACAGCAGCTGAACTCCTGCTTGCTGCACCAAACTCAACTTGAAATAAATATGGCTTTAAAACAAATGCAAATAAACATAGCCTTAAAATAAACATAGCTTTCCTTTCACTGCCTTTCACTGCCTTCTGACCTCAGGCATGTTCGCTTCATGGTTTCATGATATTGGAGTCCTGGTTTTGGTCTTGGTCTCCATGAGATGCCTGTCTATATCCATTTGTGCAGTAGAAGCCAGTAAAGGGATTTCCTGCATGCTTACTGTTCTTTAACTAGATTTAATTTTCTTTAAATTAATTTTCATCAGAATTCTGCTCTGCCTCATGGACCGTGCCATTAGGATTTTTCATCTGATCCATTCTGTCCACAGTTCAGTTTCTGAACACCAAGAAAGCAGCAAATCTGCTAAGTACTATACAAAAAGGCAGAAAAACAAAAGCATCTTAAACTCTCATTGAGGAAAAAATGAAATTATGGAAGGCAGAACTAAGGTTTGGTGAAAAGAGCAAGAGAAAAAGTGCTTTTTCAACATGCTCATTTGTAGATCAAAAAGACTCAAGTTTCCCTTGGATGGATTCTCCAGTTCTCCTTTTGCCCAGCACCCAGGAGGTTCTCAAGTCACTACCTTCAATCTGGAAGAAGCAGGCACATATGGGCTATTTCCACAGGCATCTTCTATAAAATAAATCCTCACAACAATCTTCCTATTAATCAAGGTTTTGTTATCTCAGAAGCCATACAGAACCGTCATCGTTCTAGACACCAGACGGATTGCAGAGGATGTGAGTGGGCAGGATGGGGACAAAACAGCTAGAATAAAACAGAATGAACTTTGCAAGCCAGCCATATTTGGTAACTGCACATTTGTGGGTTTAGTATTTGTTAGGAACACAGTTCAGCCTTCTACTAATTGTTGGCAGTTCGGTATGTGGAGTCTCACAACAGCCTTAGTCATGACCCAACTGCTTTAGTCATGCAACAAGTTTAGATTCATGACTTCTGTTGCTCATTTCGTTTCCCTTTGACAGCAATGAAAAGAAGTTATACAGCTGCAAAGATATCCTTCTCCTCTCACTGCTCTATGGTTTCCTTTGTCAGGGAAGCTCAAGAACTGCTGTAATTAGTCAAGTGTTGAGTATTTACTCTGTGTGTGTGTGTGTGTGTGTACTTCAAATCATTGAGAACTTTACACTTGACAGGGAATTAGGAGGTACAAAGTAGGTTATGAGTTGGAGGTTCTCTTAGGTTGTGTTACAGAACCCTCATCTGCTAAAATCTTTTTTGACCAGCGTCATTGCCATAAAAGGTCTTTTCCTCTGAACAAGTCAAATAATTGTCCATTGTCTGCCATAACAGTTTTGCGCCTTAAGAAGCCATCAACAAGATTCCAATTTTTTTCTAAGATTACAAGCAATAAAACAGTTTGGATAGACAATGAAAGCTGGACAAGCATTCCACTAAATCAAAGGTGCCACCACTGCATGATGCTGAAAAGCAGAAACAGATTAACTATGATGACATTTTCCCTAATGTGAAAAAGAACTACGATAATTCATGTGGATAATTTCAGGACAAGTCTTACTTTTATGTCAGTATTTTAGACAAGAGAAGGGAAGGAAAAAAAGAAAACTAAGATAAAAGATTCATTGAAAACAGGTGAATAAGTGTCTCAGTATAAGGCTGAATAGTAAAAAACCAGTTTATTCAAACCAAAAAACAAGTGATTCATGGGAACATTTCAGGGACGGTGTTTGATTTTCTTAAGAAGGCATTAATCATAAGTACTACACAGCCTTCAGAACAGAATAAAGTAGTAAAATAGTCACATAGTAAATTAAGTAGCCTGATTTAATAGCAAAGTATCAAAGCAACATGTAGTGAAGTCTGTGGACAAGATATACAATCAGTTGGTTTTGAGAAAAGATGGTCTTCCAAACTCAAGCCAGTCAGGAAATGCCAACAAACTCTGGACTTCATACCTCCCTGTCTGGCGGGCCTTCGACCATCTTCAGACTGAACCCAGCTGTGGAAAGTGTGCTCAAAACAGTCAAGTGTATTTTTTGGAATTTGGTTGTCACTCCTATCAATGGTTTTGGAATAATTCTTTCTGTGGGAACCCACAATTGGGGCAATTGTTCCAGACATGCAAAATGCTGTCTCTGCAGGACAGGTACCTGGCATTGAGCATGACCTACCTCATCCAGACTTTGCCTGTCTGTCACTGCATGCTCAAGTTGAAAAGAGGCTCCTTTCAGTGGATATTGACAGACTTCAAAACCAAAACTTTCTAAAGGAGAATCTGGACTAAGTCAAAGTTCAGGCAGCTACTGGTAGATGAAAGAAACTGCATCCCAGGAAGATATCTGCCCTTCCTCCTGGAAGGAAAGGTGGGGTAGAAGCTAAAGAGTTGCATACCATGGGGCCTCCTGGGTCACACAGGCCCCTGGGATGGGCCAGTCCATCCCTGGCAGAGGCTGCACCCGCCTGCCAGCTGCGGCTGCATCACAGCAGGGACGCAACCTGGAACCGACGTGGCTGACAGCCTGTTTTATCAGGCCTGTTGGAGACAGACACACGGCAACCAGCTTCATTCAAAGCAGGCAAATGAGGCACGACCAAGTCCCAGGAAGAGCACACTATTAGAAATGCAATAGGCAGCACTAGAATGGGTGGTGGATATAACACGTGTGCACGGCTTGCAAACCCAAGTCCAGGCACAAGGCAGCATTTCCCAAGGCAGTGTAGATACAGCTTCCAACATCACCTAGACTTCAAAGAGTACCTAACCCAAATGACTTTTATTCAATGTAAATTTTATTCTACAGTGCCATTACAGTTTTTCAAAGCTGTAGTTTTATGATTCATCTAGATTGACTGTTATAATAGCAAAGCTTTTGAATCAGCACAGTATCTTTGCACTAAAGAAGTGGGAACAGTTGTGTATAGTAACTTTCAGCACATTATGGGATTTTTCCTACATTCATGCCAGTTCAAACAGATGTATCAGTCCTGTGTTACCCGTTAACATTTAAAGTGACAGAAGATATCACTTGCTGACATACAGAAAATATATAATTAAACAGCTGGCTAGTAAAGAAAACAGCACACTGAAGAACATATTGAAAGTAAACTGCTAATAAATATATTTGGAAGCATACAGTAGCATATTAACTCATTTACATGATACAGAGAGACCTATCATTTGCCTTAATGAGATACCTTTGGGACTTTTTTCTTTGTTTTAATTTACCTGGCACACTAGTGCAATCAAATGGCATTAAGGAGGACTTCAGAATACAAATCCTGACCAACTGAATGATGTTTAAATCATGAAATTAACCATACATTTATTAGAATTCTGTACCAGCACTCCAAGCTGGCAAGACAAAACCATATTCCCTTTCACATGGTTTCTGCTGGGAGACTTGGAATAGGATTTTTACAGATTGCAGGGAGGCATGGGAATTGATGCCATAATGAAATCTACCAGTTCATTATGAGCAGAGAAGTGAAGATCATAAAATTTTTTACACTGAGGAATAACTCCATGAAATATCTATTCCGTTTGCAGTGTTTTCCATTAGAAAGTCAAGATTTCCCCTTAAATACTTCCCTACACTTATAAGAGATGCTGTCAGATACTGTAAGTGCAGAGTAGCATATGATATAGGTAAGAACAATTTTATATTCTGGATAGCTGGAAAAGGTTGATGTAGTATTTGACTCTGCAAAATAATAAGAATGTATACTTACATTTAAAGTTTGTGAAGATATGAAAACCCCACTACACGAGCTCTCCAGCAGTAAGCCAAACTCTCCTTACTGAGAAAGCAAATACACATTGCTAATATAAACCAGTTTCGGTACTGAGGAGGAAAGTCCTCAACAGACAAGCAAAAATGAACATTATTTCTCTACAAATGCAGAATTCACATTAAAACAATGTCTGAGTATTGTTGTAATGCACAGCCAGCCAGAGCAGAACAGCGTCATGTACCTGAGGTAGCCACTGAAACCTGAAACATTGATCATTTCTCAATGATCTTTCATCCCAAAACTGTAAGAGTGACTTTGGGGCACTTCCCATTTCCCTGCTTTATGTATCATGGAAACACCTGCAATATTGATTTTAAATTCAAACTTTACTAATATGTTTTTCTTGTGTTCAGTCTATGTTTAAGAATCTGTCCATGTCAGCTGATATTTCTAAATCTTAGTGACACTTTCTAACATGCAATGTATTGGATTTCATAAGCTATTTAAATATGAAACTTCACTGAAATCTCCTTGATCTTTTATCTTTTTCTGCTAGCTATAGATATTTAAGAATATTTTCCTGTCTTTCCTTCTTTTCCTTCTGCTTGTCACAGAATTAAATCCTTCAAACAAGAACAGCATGACTTGTGCAACAATTATTATTATTATTCACAAGAAAACTGGCCCGTCACACAGTATGTATTCATTTTTGATGTGTAAATGGGGAGCTTTTGAGGTTTGAACATCACTGTAGAAAACCATAAACCTAAGCATCTCTAAACTTGCTGTCACTGTACCCAAATCCTCTGCAGCTTGGCCCTTGTAGAAGTATTTGCATACATTCAAACCAAGAGCAAACCTCTCAAATCTGGCTTGCCTGGTGCTGTCGAGGCAGAGCTCTGAAGGGTGAGGTACTGAATAACCATGCTTAACACTTCTTCCACGGCAAGACTGTGGCCTGCTGAAATAGCCGTCTTTGGAAAGGGTTGGAACAATTGAGAAAAGGTGAAATGTAGGAGAAAATGACAGAAGCCGTCACTGAATAGCTAAACACAGAGAAGATTGCATGCAAAAATGGCACTAATAAAAAACGAGATTGAAATATGCCTGGCCTCAGAGGACATTTGCAATCACTGCTGTGCTGCAAAATACACAGCTCAGGTTCATCTCGCTTTGAGACACAGCTTCTCCTGACTTTCTGCTTCCATTCCAGATGAAAAAGGCTGCTCAAGAAGGCTCTTTAAAATTTGACCAACTGAATTCGGTGGCAGAAAATCTGAACTTTGGCAAAACTTCCCCTAACTTTACCTTTTATTTTCATGGGATTTTAAAATATTTACCATAAGAGAGTAGCATTCCTTCTTGATCTTTAGGGGGACTTCTTAGGCTCTTTCAATGTTGACTTGGAGTGCATCTGAAATTGTTTCTAAAGGATAAAACTCAGCAGGGCTTGTTAAAGGGCCTCACTCAAATCTGTTTGGACAATCTTGCCTGCTCCATCGATGAGAGAAAGCCAGCAACTGGTGGTGGGTGGAGAAAGAACAAAAGCAACCTGCTCCTTTACCCGGCGGAGCGGCTGTGCTGGACAGCCAATTCTTCCCTGCAGCTAAATGCAAACTTTCTTAGGGAACAAAGCAACAGACCCTGTTCTCAGAAACAGCCATTTGTGACCCAAGCAAGTCAACACTAGCAGGGTCTTCACCACCCTCTGTAGTTTTTTAGCTGGCTCTTTTTCTCTTCCCGTGTAGACAGAAACATCTGTCGTTCTTGCAGTGCCCTTCTGAATCAACCTCGTGTCAGCACACTGGTGGTCCAGAACTGAAATGGGATTAACCTCTACTCCATTCTGCAACAATATCACTCTGTTCTGCTGGAGTGGAGGCACAAGCTATTTTTTGTCTGGGTTTTGAACAACTTAACATGGTATCATGAGGAGAGGAGAAAAGAAGAGGTTATACAAAGAAAAATGAGGCGAGAACTATGCTTCTATTTTGGGGAGGAAAAGAAGAAACTGTACAAGCAACAAAGAACAAACTTTTTGAAAAAGAAAGAATAAGCATCCGACTTCTAGAAATTTTCTTTTAAAGATGAGAAAAATAGGCTTCTTCAGGGAAAAAAAAAGACATCCATAAAAACTACACACACTTAAGAGGCGGTTTACAAGAACTTCTATATAACACATACCACTTAAGACAAAGACTCCTTTCCCATATCGATGCCTTGTAGAGGCTGACCCGGAAGAGAGGCTAGACAGAGTGAAAGGATAAAGGGCAGGTGGTGATTGAAAGGCCTTCACAGGGTACACCTTGGGCAGTGCAGGAGTCTCGCAGAGACTACACCCAGGATGGACACAGTCAGGTTTTTTGAACAGATATAAGTTTTGTCCATTTGCATATCAGAGGTTAATTGTCCAATTACAGCTTCAGGCAGTGGAGTCCCATTCTCTTAGTTTGCGCCCCCCCAACTCACGTTTGTTTACATTTCTCAGGGCCTAAAACAGTGAGGTGTCCTTGATTCTCAGGCCTAGAGAGGAATTGTTGTGTCTGACAAAAATGGGAAAAGCAGTTGCAAACACTCTATATGGAGCTCAGAGTTATACACTAAAGAATTGCAGGATTACAAATATATGAAAATAGAAAAGCTAAAATCCTAAGGCATCGATATCACCTCAAAATATGAATCTGATATGGTGCTTTTGATACTGCTAAAAAGCCACACATGACACAGAGGAGCATTAGCAAGGTCATCCCAGAATTGTCTGCACAACACAGTTCCTGTTGCTTCAGTCAGACAAGCGTAACCTGTATTTGAGCTCTTACATCATTCCAGATCTGGCTGGGCCTGTTTTCCCCAAGCTCGTAAATTTATGAAAATGTCAGTCACAACAACAAATCTGTGGCTTTGCAGGTATGCCAGGAGCACGTGCCCATAACAGGACTTTCCAAATGAATCCTTGGAATGCAGTTCAACCGGACTTGAGCTAAGGGTAGCATATTCCCACAGTCACTCATGTTGAAGTAGGTTTCCCAAAGTAATTTTCATTTAAATTTATATGACCACTGCTTAAATACTATGAATATACTTCCTGTGAATTAATTACCAGCTTAGATAAATGGACAAATTATTATCTTCACAAAATAATTAATTCCTCCCAAAATCTCCCTTTCCTGGTCATTACTGAAAGCAGAATACATCTGCAGAATTCATCAAAGTAGATATTGTAATTAATCACTGTTCAGGAAAGCCTTGGGGAGTGAGACTTTTTGTTTGGGTTTTTACTGTGTCCTTTCAAACACGTTTCATAAGAATTTGGTCAAAAATTCTGTTAGTTTTGCAATAATGGTCTTTTTATTCAAGCAGTTGATGAAATTAAGGGGGAAATGATACCAAGGCCTGATTTTGGACATTCCTATATACACATTAATCAAAAAATCATAGATTTGTTTTAATTTAATTTATTACGTACATATGAAACATTAGTTCTGCATATATATCTAATGCTGTAATATTATACAGCCTAACATGAGTCAATCCTTCCTCTCCCTACACTTTGGCTAAAATTTGTTAGTCACCTGTTTTATTGCAAATTTAGTGTTTTTCTTGTGCTTTGGTTTCAGTAGGCTGGCAATAATTTATATTGAAATAATACTATTTCAAATGCATGCATTATGAAATAGTATTTGATGCTCCATAGTTGAGACTGAAGCTGGATGAATTTCATCTGCACAGATACTCCATTAGTTCTCAAAAAAAAGAAAAAAAAAAAAAGAAAAAGGAGATTTGGTAGATCTCAGTTAAATTTTTAGTTTATTACCAAATGTCAATTTGGTAATTTTTAGGTGATAGGCAAAAAGAAGATATCCTTACACTGGAAGAACTCATTATCAAAACATGAAGAAAAAAACCCAAATTGTCCTGTCTGCCTTGAGTAATTGCAGAAGACTTCAAGTCTATTACAAAAAAAATTGTTATTGAAGGCTTCTGGTGGCCTGTTTGATTTTCCTGCATCATTACATAGATTTAAATTCCCACAAATTATGAAATTAATGTTTCCCAGCATAGACCTAGCCTGTTATAGAGCAGATGCTTTCTTGCCTAAACAGACTATGCCTGCACTAAGAAGAGATGCCCTGAACAGTATTAGCAGAAATAAAGCTCTGGGATCTGCCCTTATTGTCCACTTGCTCTGTGCTTTTGGCAGAAACGAGGGGCCCAGGTCACAGGCTGATGCTTTGTGCAGCACTTACCCAGCAGAATTCTGCTGCTAATAGAAATACCAAATAGGAAATGCTTCAGAGTAGCTAGCAGTGGCAGACTTCTTAAAGTCTCTTGGTTTTGGGCTGCTTTATAAACTACAGCTTAATGAGACTCTTCAGCTTAAGCTCTATCCCCTCCTTTTGACCCGAGACAAAGGGGAATGTTCTCAAGCCAGAGGAAGCACTAGAAGGTTTTCACCTACACATTAGAGAGGATCCCAGATTGAGATCTGACTTGCTTAGGTAACCACAGATACAAAAGTAAACCTGAAGGTTAGAACTAGTTTGCTTATCAACACTTTGCAGCGTAGTTGCTCTGTCTGATATCTGTAATGATGAAACCCCCCATTAGCGGTCAGGTAATAACAGCGGGCTGTGCCCAGGCACAGCATCCCTGTGGCCATGGGCTCGCAGTCAGTCGTGCTGAAGCTCCTGCCCTGGCTGCCTCTCAGCTCTGCAAGCCCAGCAGCTTGGGTGAGGCTCGGCACTAGAGGCCTAGATGTATATATTAGTACTTCTCAATATTGCTAAATTTATAAGGGTTCCAGCACAAAGATGCTTGTCTTCATGTGTTAAGGGTGTGAACGATTCTACCTCCAGCATTTGTTTAGTGCAATATTGGTGTTACAGTATGTCAATTCACTGTTTTCAAATATTAACGTTTTCCCATAATTTTGACATAAAATCAGTTCTATGGGATTCTTGGGAGGAAAAGGCACACTGATTCCTTTCCTTGTGTGCCTCCAGCTCACATCTGGGATCAGTACAGTATTTCAACTTTGACAAACAGAAGACGCTTGTACCTGGATTAATAACTGGTTTGGGATTAGGGGGAAAAAAATGAAGTCAAGATCTTTAAATAAGCTGTTTAGCAGCCATGACACAAAGAAACCCCTGAACATCACAGCTATGAACATGAATCTGAAACTATAGGCCCATAAATTATTTTGGGCAGGTTACCTGAACAAAATCAGTGACATATATGTAACTTCAAGCATGAAAGCTTTTTTCTTAAGTGGTTTAAACTAAAAACAAATATAAATTATATTATTTTCCTTGTCATGATCCTATTCAAGTAGAAATCACCTACCTATGACTGAATTTTTGAGAATTATGAATTTTTGAGAATTACAAATTTTTAAGCCATTAAAAGGCAAAGCAAACAAAACTGTGTCAAGACAAGGAATTGCACAGATTTACCCAGTGCCATGGTCAATGCACAGCTCTGAGGACTCTCATTTGGCCACTGCAGGAGGCAGTGTCTGGCTGGAGTCTGCAGAGCAGGCAGGTCCTTCAGAGTCTGGGCAAGACCTAACATAAAGAATAAACACAGAACTTTTAGATATTTATGACATTCCAGAGTGATGGAGGCTGAGATTTCAAGTGCGTTTTGTTTTTGACATTATTTGGCTTCAGATGGGATCATTGCAAGCAGAGATAACCTCCCACAGGGAAGGCAATTTCCACAGAGCAGCACATTTATCTCCTCATCATTTGTTTCACTTCCCAAGGAACCAGATGCACCTATTCCTGATAAAATTCTGTCTGAGGAAAAAGAAACATTAAAATTGATCCCATATGTGTTTTAAATAAAGAATAAGGGAATGTAACTTCATAACAAGCTTGTGTGAGACATGTAGATTTGGACCTGCCTGAGCACATCCACACACCTGAGTGCGTGTTCGTGGCAGCAGGGATTCGTGGCCTGCTGCTCTCTCCTGGCATCACGGGTAAGAGCAGGGACAGGGACAGTGCAGACACATGCACTCCCACACAGCTTTGCAAGCCAAGCACACTTCAGGTTTCCAGGGCTGGAGCTGTTCTCCTTGTCACTAGCTGGTGTACATACTGAAGTCTTCTGTACCTGTAACAGAGCCCTCACCCTCATTTTCTAGGTCTGCTCCTATTTAGCTGTCCTAGGTATTATAAAGCTGCTACAGGGGTACCTAGCTCTCCCGGAATTGCTTCTGACATATATTTTTAACACTAAAAGGTTCACTGTCACTGTGTTATCTTCCAAAGTTCCAGCTCCTGCTACTTGCAGCATCAGAGTAAAAATTTAAGTTCCTTTCTGTTGGTTTTTTATTCTACTGCCTTGAGCCATCTGGATGATAAGCATTAATATAAATGATTGCTTCAATTATTAACATTGGTGACCTTTGCTAAAACGCAACAAGGAGGAGAAAAGTATAGTCAGGATGCTTTGCTAATAGTAATAATCAGCCAGGACGTCTCAGTGGGAAAGGAAAAACATGGAGTTATATTATCTGGCAGTTCAAACAGGGAGGCGGAGGAGAAGCAGAAAGAGGGAGGAGAAGGATTTGATGCATGTTCCTCTTCTGCCTCTGTATCCCATGGTACTGTCATGTAAAATGTTACAGAGAATTTAGTGAGACATGAAGCCAAGAGAGACACTTGGTCTGGCCCAGCACAACAATATTCTTACTTGGTTCGGAGAGCAGAAGCACATTTCTAAAATGCTCTTAAGGGTATGGTTCCCAAATAGACAATTAGCTTCTCAGGCAGTGTTCTGCAGTGTTTATTTTCCCTGGATTGAACCTCTGAGGACTACACACTGTTACAAATCCTTGGGTCTTGTCAAGCTTATTTCGAGTGTTTGGATTAATGACAATGCTCAGGCAAGGGACTGAATAGGTAAGCAATCTTCTCTCCCTGGGGATGATGGCCTTGGTTTGTGCAATGTACAGTGTTCCCTGTTTTCTTCTGATTGCAATCCCTATGCTGAGTGGCAGGTGGGGGAGATAGCACAGAGGAGAGAACAGCAGTTCTCCCTCCCATATCCAACTACATTCACTCCACTTTGGGGTGAATGCTGTAGCTCTGTCTTAATCTCAGTCAGGGAACAGTCCAAAAAACACCATAGAGTGAAGATTACCAAAATAGGAGCCCAGTATGGCAGGATGCTCAGGAAGAGAAGCTGCTTCCCTCCCCAGAGAATTTAGTAATTTACCATCTGGTCGTTCTCCAGTTCTCAGTCAGTTTCAGCCACATGGTTTCCCCAGGGAATGTGACAGCAATTAACGGTGATTTTCTCAAGTGGAGACATTTCTGTAGTGTTGTCATTCGTGAATGAAGTCCTGCATGCTGGCTGGAGCAGCAGTGGCTTGGGTGATTTCCATGCACTCATCCTGAACAGCAGGTTAAAGGCACAGCTTTGCTTCCTGGTGCATGGAGCCCTGGTAGCTCAAACACAGAACAATGTGAGACCACTGGGATTTTCAACTTATGTTCCAAGATTTCTGGTACAAAATTTTGGCGCAAGACTAGCAGTGTGCTGTGTGAAATACAGTAAAGAGATTAATTAGGGTTTATTTACTGAGTTGTGAAAAAGTCTCTGTTCTCTTGTTGAGATGCATTGGTTTTGTTGCTACCAGTAAAATCACTTGTAAAAATAGCTGTGCTGAAAACAGTGCCCAGGGCACTTGAGTCTTTTACCACCCACAGTTAGAGCCATCTCTCATCCTCAGTTCCTTCCCCCGGCTTGTTCAATTCCCTAGCACACAGTTCTCCTAACCCAGAGGATGAGGAGATTCCCCTCATGGCCCTTCTCCCCTTCCTCTCTAAACTGAAGGAGGAGCACCTCAACTAGCCTGGAGTGTATCAGATGGACCATCCAAGCTGATCCAGGCACAGCAACTTTGGGGAGAGCAAGTACATCAGCACACCCACAGCTGGCATGGATGCTCTGTGCTGCTGCAGGGGGTCTGACACAGCTGGTAGTAGTTAAACCTTCTCAGCTGAACATTGAGGGCTGGATTTCCCAGACAAGAGTTTTTATTAATTCAGTCTTCGTAGTTTTTAGCAGACAAAGCATGTGACTTGATTAGAAGTGCTAATCCTGCTCCCCCAGTATTAGTTATCTTCTTTGATGGGAGAGCTTAAACTGCACTAGGCCCTTTGAGGCTGAGGCAAATAATTGATAGATGCTCATCACTTGCAAGTCTGTCTGCTCTCCAAAGGACTGCACTAAATGCCTAAGAAAGGCTCTCACTTCTTTCCTCTCCTGGAATAGAAAGCCTTGGCAATATTTCCTCGTGATACTAGGGCTCTCCCTCTCCCTGAATTAAACAGGTGGTGACCACCAGCAGCACAATGGGTTTTACCCAGGAGGATGCCCACAAGCAGGATCTCTGTCCAGACACTAACTGGGTGATCAGTGATCTTCTCCAGGATCAGGTGGCAGCTCTCCCCAGCTGCACTTAATGCAGCACCAGGCACTGCAATTAGCTGTGATGTAATTAGGAGCAAGGAGCAGAACATACTATGCAGAGATGGTTTGGGAGCCTGAGGCAAAAGGCTTTTGTCCATCAGCTGGTGGGCTGAGTAATTTAGAAATTCTTAAATAAGTGGCGCTGGGCTTTAGAAAGTATTCAGAGTATAAGAGAAGGAATTTTTTCTCTGTTTCATTTGAGGAAAAAAAAACAATAAAGGGAGGTAATAGGAAGTTCCCAGGGGGTTCTTTTGAAAGAAGCTGATCACAAACAACATGAAATAATATCAAAAACTTGTGTATAAAAACCGACACAATCTGAGCAGTGTTGACTAGAGACTTTGATAACAGAATAGTTGAAAAGCTGTGTTAAAAGGAGGTAAATAAATATTCTAAAAGATATGGTCCAAGGAACAATTACTTCATTGTTGTGCTTCTGTTGAGTTCAGACAATGGCTGTGGTTTTCCCCACACTTAAAGAAGAGGCATTTTTCAAGTGACTGGAACAGCATCTGTTATCCTCGCTGTCCTTATTGTGGGAGCCATGAGGACACAGCATGGAAAGGGCAGGTGGGACAGCCTGTGGTGGGGAGGAGCTGCCACCTCAAGTTGGGTCAGAGGAGGAACACCCAGCAGCCACCCAGGACTGCTCTCACCAAGGGTTAGCAATAAAGCCCAGAACCACCCCAGCACATGGAAAGGCATATTCATGCAAAAATTATCATGTCACCTCAGGGAGTAGATTCTGTTTTCCTACCATCTGCTTGTTCTATATTTACTGTACAGTGAAGACTGAACTGCATTAGAATAAGTAAGTAAAAGACCAAGCCATATGGGTTCCAGAGTGCTTTGAATCATCTGCAGGCTCATCAGGAATCACTCGGCTGTCTAGGTGAACACTGAGACCTCACAGAGCCAGTGACACTTGCATGGAGATAATTCCTTCTCTCTCTTTCTCCTGTGGATCCCCTGAGCTTAGAAGGAAGCCTAGCATTTATTTCATCAGTATTGGGCAATCTCACACTTCAGAGCCACAGCTCATCAGCACTGAGGACTGAAAGGTGTACCAGACAGCCATGTACAACACTAAGCAATGGAGGGCAGAACGGGTTTGTCATCTCTTTGTTTGCCTAAAACCACTTTACCACAAAGCATCTGGAATGCACAATAGCATTGCCACAAAGGACAGCAGGTCCCAGGTCCTGTGCCAGGTCCACATTCAACTGGAGAGCTCATCCTCTCTCCTGGCTTGATACTGACTTCAGACCTCACTTTCTGGATGCTTTGGTCCCTGTGACAGAAAGTCAGCACCTGCCAGGCACAGAGACAGTACAACCCTCTGGATGAAACAGCACAAGCCCTTTTTGAAGTTAATCTTCAGTAAAAATGTATGAAGTCCTAAGAGGGGGAGGGAGACAGGAAGCCTCTTGGGTCTGTTGGAAAGAGGCAGATGTGAATACCTCTAAATGACATATGTGAATTTGATTCATTAAGCAAAGGTCTTTGTTGCCTTTGTACCTGCTTAGGAGACAAACAGAAAGGAGGCATTGCTGTCAAGCCATTATGCACAGGCAGGAATCCACATTAATCACTCCTCACTGGCTGCTGACCATCTCAGACAAAAAGGGCAAACCCCACTTTGAACTAGCATGATGGTTAGAAGCCACTTGTAAATTAGTGCAGATAACCTCAGAAGACTATGGCTGGCTAACACAAATGTGATGACTCAAAAAATGAAAAAATGAAAGGAAAACATAATCAATAATTCAGAAGATTTCCTGAATGAGATATGATTCAGTGTGCTCCAAACCCTCAGCTCTCATTTATTCTCTTTCTGCTTACAGCTCACTGAAGCAAGTTAAACATTTTTTGCTCCCTTTGATGAATATCTAAACAGATAAACTCATTGAAGTGGCATGGTATGATAACATGCATTTATGATACTGGACATGCACAGCCCTGTTTATCTATCACCATTAGCAAGGGTCCTCTGAGACAAATTGCCATATTGTAATGAAGTCCCCATTGTATCCAAGACCAGTCCCCATCCCTGACAAGTGTCACACTGGCTCTGCTGTGCTCAGTCGTCAGCTTAACATGAAAATGCAGTGTATAAAGAGGTCTTTCTTTGAAAATGCTGCTTCAATGTCTTTGCAATTCATGGCTTTAAATATTTCTTCATGGGATTGAAAGGTGAATGGTGTCTCCATTCCTCTTTGCTCACAGAGGTTCACAAACATTTACATTAAATTTAAATTACTTATATAAGAAGTAAAATTCCAAATTTACTCCCCTGCTTCCTCCACATTTTTCATAAAGGACTGAAACGTCCTTTGATAATACCATGCCCAAGCCACTTCCTCAATTTGAACTAAACATTTACTGTATAGAAATCTATGGAACATCAATCGGGACTCTTTGAAAAGCTTTCTGTTCCATGATTAACAGACTACTGAATTCAGAAATAAAGGTTTTCAAAATGTAGTCTTTTGGAGCTGGGCAAAATGGCAATTACTTTTTCATTCCAAATTCTTTCAGTTACAATACTTATAATAGACCTTGAAAAGTTACAGGACGAGCCTTAAATGTTCTGCCCTCTTCATTTTAGGGAATGATATTTTTGCCCTAGAAAGGACTAAGTTGATGCAAAAGTGACTAAGTCTCTAAAGCAGCTGGTAAACATTAGGCTGATGGTGTGGTTCTACTCTGACAAGTTGCTATACAAAACTGGTGATTGAACTTACCCATTTTGTGGTGTGTATTCCAAGCCATAGCAAAGCAACGCCAAAACTAAATACCTTCTACTTCTTATCCCTGTTATCCCAGCACAATTAATGCAACCAAGGGAGAAGGAACTGCACTAAGGATTTTCTGCATTATACTTGGGCCTCACTGAGGTAATGGAGGGGCTCAGCCATGACAGGAAGTTCAGCAGGAAGAGGTAACAGCCTATCAATGCTGATAGACCTCAAATAAGGAGACCTTCAATAAGATATTGAAATAAAGAAATGACTGTGTGATGTTCCAGATCAAAGACTTCAAGACCTCAGTCTGCCAAAGCCATTAAAAAAAGTAACGTTTTTTATAGAGTTGCCAGAGGATGAACTGGGACAATATTATGGCCGTTTAAAACAAACAAGCGAAAAACCAAATAATCATATAACAAAAGAATAACTAATCACAGGCTATAGAAGTATAGATGCACTAAATTAAAAGCACAGATTGCCACTCTATTTAGAAATAATTATGTACAACTTGAAGGAAATACAGTGAAGTATAAACAAGTGAGGTCAAGCAACAGATTCCCAGTTTCAAAGCAAAATGTGCTGCGCTATTTTAAGTTTTTAATGCAGATTACAAAAGTGCAAACCAAATTCAGTTCCCACCAAAATCTGTGATGGGAACTGATTTGGAAAAGAAAGATGCTTTCCCTGGAACTTCAATGCAATTTTTTTCTTCCTTTGTAGAATGAAAAAGAAGAAATGTTCTTGGGTTAAGCCTACCTGAGCTTATAAATAACTACAACAAAAGGAGAAAAGGAAAAGGAGATTGCCACTCAGAGTAAAGCTGTTTCCATAAGGGTAAAAACTGCTCATAAAGGACTTCTCAGAGATGGGTGAAGATGGATATGGATATGGATAGGTCTAGTACATAGGAGTGGCTTCCAGGACAGCTTTAAGTGTCAAGCTTAGAGGAAAATGTACTACACAGAACACTCTAAACTGGGTATAGAAGGACAGCATGGGAGACAAACATAAGAGCCCCCACTTCCTGGAAGATTGTTCCATAAGCAGCAGAAGAGGCACTGGGGTACACTGAAAAGCCCACTCCCTAGCTCCTGCCAGGCCAGACTGACTCGGGAGGGCACGCCTCATACCCTCCTGTTATTCTCTCTTCTGCTGGAAGCTCGTGGTTTTTCCCCTTGACAGGACAACTGACCATATCAAAACCAAGAGACCCCTCATCTTCTGAGTATCAGCTTCACCATATGGCACAGCTGAAAGGACTGGTAACATCTGCATTGGTAACATCTGATGCTCACAAGACTTGGGGGAGGGAAAGAAGGGGTACTGAAAAAAATACTGCTCTTGGCAAGAAAAAAGAAAAAAAGTGTTGGAGGAAAGGAGACTGGATGCTGGTGTAATAGGACTTTCTGGAGAAGTGTCCTACTTCAGGATCTCCCTCACTAACTACTCTCTTGCTTCCCATTAACTGATGTAAGTGGGGACAGAATGTGCAGAAATGTGAGGGCTCAGTGCACTGCCCATGTGGAAGGCAGTTCAACAGGCAGTTCCAAAACTGAGTCATTGTTTCTACCTTTGATCAAAGAGTTACTCAAAATCCATGACCAACTTATGAAATATTTAAAGTGGAAAAAAAAAAAAATGGTGTCTTGTAGTTGCAAAACCAAAATAAAAATTCTGCCTGAAGCAAGAGGAGTGCAAACTGTGCTATTTCTGAACCTGATTTTCAAGGATGCATGTGGGTGCTCCCTTTAATGCCCTTTTAGAAACCTGGAACCCCATGACTTTCTGGAATACTTCAACTGGAAAATTGCACTTTTCTCTTATTGAGCTTTTGATTAACTAGAAAATACTATAGGTTTGTGGAGATAGTTTCATGTACTATCTACTGCAAATTTAAGATCTTATACAAGGATTTAAATTGAACTGCACACATGAAATACTTTCTGAAACATCATGGTCTTATCTATGTACCCTTCACTTTTCCCCACAGCTTGAAAACAAAGCAGCAGTATGCAATACAGCCAGGGCACAGAAAGGCTGGCTATCCATAATACATCACCAAAAGTTCACTCTCTTACCAGGGAAATATTTGCATTATGCTTCTGTTTTTGTTAAACTCTCTATGCTATATTTCCTTTTTACAGAGGGATTAGTATCTTCATGCACTGATATTCCTCTTTTGCTATTGCTCCAACATGGGTCAAGATATGCAAGGCTTTTTATTTGATGATCTTTTCAGAACTTGGAAAGAATTTCAGGAGAAATCCAGTAACGTCTTTGGCATCTAAAAGTTTGTTGCTGTAATAGCAAACATTCTTGATGCCTTACCTAAAACTAGCTTCTGTGTTGAATGAAGGAAAGCGTAATTTTCACGTGTCATTTCTCAAGCATGACTTTAATGAAAACACTTGTATCCTTCCAGGACGTGGTATGTCTTCAAAATCTCTGATACAGAAACTAGAAGAGGTCTCTTGGTTTAGAAAATTAAATGCCATGATAGAAAACTGTATTCTTTCTCCTATCTCTCCTTGGAAATGCTGAACAAGCCATATAACTGATATTTTCTAAGGTGATCAGAATCTGTTTCATGCTCATTTCATGGACATTTACCCCTGGAGCTGTTATATCCCAAGGTTCTACATAGTACTACAGTAAAATCTCAGGTTCCAAGCTCCTCAGACTGAACCCATGGTGTTAATGGGAAGACCCTTTTTGTCCTTCATTCTGCCCTCTGTTTGAGTGGAGGAATAGCGCTGCCTTATCTGCCTGCAGCACCCCTACAGGGTAGTCAGTGCTTGTCAATCATTCCTGATGCACTGGTGATTAACGCTACCAAGAAGCATATGAGAAAAAATCAATCTACAGAGCGTGGGTGGAAGAGCTTTCAGTAAATAAGGCCAGGGTTTATGTGGTGACCATGAAGGAACAGTAAAAGTACTCAATAACCGATCAGAACACACGGCATGAGACAGAAACCCCATAACAAGTACAGGGTTATGTAACTCTAAGATTCTCCCATAAAGCAGACGTAAGAGGAATTAAGGTGCATAGACAATCTTAATTCTGGCATCTACCAGTTTTGTGAAAGCCTGACTACAATTTAGCAATTAATTTTTGAAAAAAAGTACATGGAATACTCTCAAAGCTTAATCCAGCAGTTTATTTGTAGGAAAAGCTGTACCTGAGCCATGGTATAGTCCAGAAAGCATGGCTGGTCAGCTACTAGAGCACACAGTAACAAGTCAGAGTTAAAACCCTTGCTTGGACACAAGTTTCCATGTAACCTGAATTATCTAATTCATTTCCTATGCTATAAAGGAGGAATGAGGATATTTCCTAAGTATTTTGACAATAATCAATTTTTATGTCCTAGCATGTGAGATCTGGAAAGGAAGTGTTCCACTGGGAAAAAAAAAAAGTAAATAAATACTAATCATCACATCACTAACAACACTACAATTTTTTTATGCACTTCACATTCTCCTGTCTTCTTAGTGCTTCATGTAAATTCTGACTTTAAAAATACAACACAGTACATTAAATATGAAGCTGAAACAAGAGCCTCAAGGAAGAAAACATCCTCTGTCTAGAATTTAAATTAATACACAGGTAGCACTTACTATGCTACCAAAATAATTTAAATGATCAAGAGTTCACACATGCCCTAACCTTAGCATTGGCTGCTCAATTGAAAATTGGTTCCTTACATTAAACTCTTAATGGGAGAAGTCTGTGTTTCCAAACCATGAGCTTGTTTTTTCTAGAGATTTAGTGATTGTGTTCAATGCACATTTGTGAGAGCACGCTCCAGAGCTGCTCAGAGATTTAGTGTACAGCAGGAAAGAACCAGCCTGCTCCTACTTGAGCCATATATGCCTCCTGCTGGCTAAACCATCTGACTTCTCATTAGGGTTAACAAACCAAATTCAGTTGAATCATATGTTGATTATTTATCTGAAAGAAAAAAAAAAGACAAAAAACAAAAGACAAGGTGCTTTTTTTTCCTTTATAAGCTTTTTTTTTCACTTGAAGTAATAGATGGCTCCTCTAACTTTCAGGGGAAAGTTTATTTTAAATGGAAATATGACATTTGCATTCAGATTGAAAAGATAATTAATTCCAATTGAATTTGACTGGAGTTTTTTCCTGCTTTTGTATTTCACTGAGAAGATATTACTTCAATTTGGTTTGACCCCCAAATGGCACTTTTTTTTGTCTTCCACAGGTTATCTTTGAACTGAAAGATCAGTAATTCTGAGCTCCAGTTTTACCAAGATTTCATCTCTTTTCCAGTCTGTGTTTAGCCCAAGGTTGTCATAGTATTTTGCTAGCCTTGTGCAATTTTGCATCTAATGTTTGATCAAATCCCTATTTCAAGTCTTATCCAAACACAGCATCCCTTAATTCAATCCACTCCTATTTTACTTCCCTAAAATAAATTTTAAAAAACAAATCTTATTATTTAGCAGAGTTTGCTTCTCTGGAAAACTACTCCTAGTACGGGTGAAGACACAACAGAATTTTTGTTACAATGAAAGAAAAGGTAAGACTTTTGTTGTTACAGTTGTTAAAATACTCAGAAACAAAGTGAGTACTTCTGTCTCTAAATGGACCAGAGATGCCAAAGAAGGGCCTGATCACAGCAGAGGAAATCCCACTTCTGCCTGCTCTGCAATACTCCTCATTTAAAGCTGTCCTGCAGTGTCCTCACACCCACCCGTGTCATAGCTGGTAACACAATCACATCTTTGCCTGGCCGAGGGACCACGACATATCCGGATTTATGGTTTGACAGGCTGGCATTTCAAACAACGTTTTCTGACTTTCTGCACTCCAGATACACATTGATTGTGATGCAAGTTATTGATGATTACATTCATGGACATGAAAACCTCCTCCGAAGAGTCTTCACTTTGTCCCTATAAAACAGTTTTCCTTTCCAAACCACACAGCACTGTTAAACAAAGTCTCTTTTCTTGGTCCATAAGCACCTGTAGGCCTTCTTTAAAATCTTTGTACAGACTGACCAACAAGCTGATTAAATAACTAAGCAATGCCAGCGGACACAGAGAGGAAAAGACTTAACTATTTCCTCTTAAGCTACGAGGTTTGACATATAACACTTTATTTCTTTGGAACTTCTTTCAGCACGTGAGAGCATCCCCAATGTACACATTTCCCCATCATCTGAATGCTTAGTGGAAGTGTACTATACATGTTAATAGCAGATAAGCGTGCCTAGACCAATATGCAGAGATTCCACATACCATTGCTTAAAACGAAGAGCCTGAGGACCACAAATATGATGGTCACTATCATATTTATAGAAAGTACCTCCATTTTCTTGGCCTTCACAGCTTGGCCTTACATACGACAAAAATATACATCAGCAACCACCTTACAGAGAACTCAGATTACACTTACTGTAGGCAAGCCCCTTGCTATGGGTGTTAGTGAGGAGTAGACAAGCAGGAATCAGAAACCCAGGGAGGGATGTGTGACTCATGATGGGCAAGAGAAATTGCCAAGCACAGCCTGAACCGCTTTTGCTGTTGCATTAAATTGCCTTATTTGGAAACTGCCAAATAAGAGCTAATGAGCTCGGATTGCTTCATACAGGATTGCAAGTGGGCAGGGCTAATTTATTAGTACTCAGCCTGAGGGAGGAAGGTCCATTCTACAGAGAGGAAGCCACCTGTTTCATAGATCAGTGAAGGCTTAGCAAGGCAGGAAACTTAAGCAATCAAAAGCAGGAATGAAATTATTCATTTAAAGCTCTTGTTAAGCTGTGAAATATAAAATAACTTCCTGCTAAAAAGGAAATCATAGTTGCAGGATGAGACAGTAAAAATTATATTTTCCAGTTTAAGACAAGCCCAGATTTCAGAGAGATTCCTCCTCTTTTCCTTCTTGTGAGAAATGCAGTCATACACCTTTCTTCAAACAGAAAGACTTGCGATTTCTAAACAATGTTATAAATGCTGTTATAAATCATTCTCAGCAGGCAGGTGTGCTGAAGGAATCCAAGGGAAAAAAAGTGACAATTGCAGCCTATAAGGGGATATTTATTGCTATTTTGTATTTAGCTGTTGGCTTTTTTTTTCTTAGCTTGATGAAATATGTTTAGTTTGTCAAATTGAGCTACATCAGACTGAGAAATGGAAATGAAAGAATATAACTGACTTCACAGCACAGCATGAATTCCCCACAAGATGGACCTGCCCTAGGACAGAGACTGGGCTAAACACTTGAGTAGGCTGTTGACTTACAGACACCCACAGTTGGAGGATTAAACACTTTGCTGTAAATCTGACAGCACAACTTGAATCTTTCGGTGCCTAAGGCACACCTGAAATCTTGTTGTTACTCAGATAGTGCCTGTTATTTCCCTTGTTACAAAACACACAGTCATCATTCGTTTGTGCTTGATCCCTCGAATGCCTGCTGCTCTATTCACTGTGGCGGAGTTATCGATTAGCCCTGCTCCAGCCTCTCCACACTTCAACAGATGTGACAATGATTGCCAGGGCTCTTGTTTTTCCTGCTGCCACATCTTAAGAGTCACTCCCAGGATGTTGTGGTGACTGAACAAACCACAGTAATGCCCAGGGGGGCCACACAGCCCAGATAAAGAGGTTTGGTGGGCTGGCTCCAAAGGTTAAATGCCCCTCTGTGAGAATGGCTTCTCCCATTGAATTCCTGTGACCTGATGTAGGTTCGGTCTGTCTGACTGACAGTGGACAGACACCCCTTGTATCTCCTAAGGAAAGGTAGCCAAACCTGCCTTGCCCTTCCCTTCTTCCTATAGCCCATTGCTATGTCATCCCCGCCCCCTTCTCTGTATTCCTTTTAAGTGCACGCTGGGTGGAAGTTCACTCTCTTCGTGTCCGGTCCCCTTCGAGGGAGTTTCTACAATAAACCCTTGGAATACCGACCAGGGGTCGCCTCGCTCATTGATCTCTGGCTACGCTTGGGCAATCCATAAGCCCCGGGCGCGCGTGGCTCCGTGCCTTCCACCGCACGGGCGAGGGAGCTGCCAGCGAGGCACACAAGGGCCACAAAGTGTCCTCCTCTCGTGTTGGGCACCTCTGGACAAGCTGCAGCTCTCCCAGCCCAGCCAGCGTGCCGGCGTACTAATATACCAGGTCTGTAATTTGACACCATAAAAATGATCTCATGAGGTTCCTGTCTGTATTTAATGACTCTTTGCAAAACAGCCTCAGTTTATGCACCGGTATGTTTCTTTTTCAGTCATTGTGTTCCCAGCTTGTCCTCTGGAATGCACTGTGTGTTTCTTTCCCACAAACCCTTGTAGGAAAAGAGGTTTGCGGGCCCAAAATCTGTCCTTTGTGGAATTTTTTGCACCTCTTTTTCTGCCCAGATATTCATGCAAGGGAGAAGCAATAAACCTGCAACTGTTACATCGGTGCATAGTGCATACAAGTGATTAACAGGAAGCTGACTTTCTCCTCACTGAATTAGCTCTCAAAGGTTAACAAGAGCAAAATGCAGTGTGCATGTCTTAATTTTCACTGTTGCCACCTGCAAATGCATGAAATGCACAGAAAGCCAGATATGTTCAATGAGATAGTGGCATAGCGAAAAGCTTTTGGTCTGTGTTTTGTTGTTGTTGCTGTTGTTTGGGGATCAGGGGCAGAGGGGGCATATGTTGTTGTTATGTTTTGTTGTGATGGGGTTTTGGCTTTTTTCTCCCTGCAGGAATTGTAATAGTTGTATTTTTCCCCAATTTTGGTTGCACATGAAAGTCAATTGTTCACCTCAAGATACATTCAGATTTCTGCTAACAGATGTGTTGCTTAGTTTACACTCTTCTCTTTTTAAAGTGATACTCATGATTGTAAATGAGAGAGAAGGGCCATAGTTTTGGACCGCCACCAATTAACCTACTTGGCACATTGTGGTTCAGTGTAATGGAGTGGATATTTTAAACAAGTTCTTCAAATGCGCAACCAAAATCCACAGTCACCACATGCTCTGGAATGTAATACAATCTTAATTTACTGCTTTATTCTTCCCAGTCAGATAATCGTACTTAGAAGGAAATAGTGGCACAGGTCCATTTGGCTAATTGCTTCAAGTCAATCCTATGGTGTCCATCCATCCTGTTTAAATTGGGTTCAGTAATGACATTTACATTGCTCTGCCTCAGAAATGGCACTGTCCAAAGAGTTCTCCATCAAGAAAAACATCAGCACCTTGTGCCAGAATGAAACGAAGGGATGACCCAGAGGCAGTCTCCTACAGTGGGGCAAGTCTCCAGGGCGCTCTGTGGAAATGATGTAAAGCTTTGCTAGAAAACAGTGAACTGCCAGGCCAAAACATGTGCCGTGAAATCTCTGTGGGATACTCCTTTCTGAACTATTCACTTTTAGTATGTTACTTTTTTATTATATACTAATTTATTGTTTTAAAAGCAACTTTAATTGGTTTTCTACCATGTAACAATTTGTTTCAAAAACAGTTATGCAAAACAACAGACTGTACTGAGAAAATTGTTTTTCAGCAAGAATCTTGGTGTGACCCTCAGCATCCTGCATACAGATTTTGGAGAAAAAAATGGTATTTCACAATTTGTCACACTTCCACCCTTTGTTTTTTGCTAGTTTGTTGGGGTTTTTCTTCTTTTCTTTGTCTTTCTCAGTCAACTCTCAGAACAATGACTTGAGTCAGTTTGCTAAATAGGTCAATTTGCTGGAGGACTCCAGAAACTTAAATACCGTCTCTCCGTCCCAGGCAATAGGTCACAAAGTCAGAGCAAACAGCTGTAGTTTGATAAAGTTTGGACCTGGAAATCAAGTGAACAAGCAGAATGTGCATAAACTAGAAAATGCAAATAACCATTTTTGCATGGAAAATAAGTGATACAGAGCAGCTGAAGTAGGTCCAATTAAGAGACTCAGGCTTATAAGGGAAGAGAGATAATTTTGGAGATGGAAGTGGACTTTGGAGAAATATTAACTGACTTGCACAGTTAATACACAACAAGTAGTAAGAATCAGTATGGACTGAGTAGCATAAACAGCATATAAAATGTAACACAAATACTAGGGAGAATGTTTTGCTCAGTCCAGAGAAGGTTTTTTCTTTATTTTTTCCTCAAAGTCAAGCAAAAGCTCAGCCATGAAGGGTCTCTAAACACACTATGCAGAACTATGAACCAAGCTTACTGGAATTTTTATCACCCCGATTTGCTGAGAGAAGGAACCATAACTCAAGGGTTTGCACCCTCTGTCAGTGGACTGGCCTGTGCTGCAATTTCCCAAGCTAAAGGAAAAACAGGACAGTGAGGGAATCTGAGGCCCAACACAGAAAGCAGTCAACACAGAAAAATCAAAATAGCTGCAAAAAGACAAAAGAATTCACAGTAAAAGACAAGCCCAACCTTGTCTGTGCTTCCCAAGGTCAAAAAGCTTCACCTCCTCTCTCCATGCATAACTTCTTCCAGTCATCCTAGCAAATAATTTCTGTGTAAAGAAACTAGGAAAGAGACACAGAGCCTCCTCAAAGTTCTGATTCTTGCTTCCCTATTGACTAGTCACTAAATGCAGAAATGGCTAATTATGAGTAGAAGTATGGCTGAAAATGTGTGTGTCTCTTCTGAAACCAGCCCAGAACCATGGCTTCCCAAATTAGACACCCAGCAAATATGGGAATCTGAATCATCAACCAGGGAGAAAAGGTAGAAGGGGCAAAAACAAGCTCAAAGGTCCAGCAAAAGTGATATTACCAGAAATGCACAGTTTTCTAGGGATACACAAAAGAGGAGGTTAATTACAATTCCTCTACCTTTGCTGGATGATACGACAACAGAAGGAGAAAAAAAAACAACAGGAAAAGCATTTTCATCTGGATGGTCTTTGTTGCAATTTTTTTTCCAATCTTTTAAAACATTACATCATAAAATAAAGACAATAGCAGCAAAACTTATCAAGATGGTACAAGCACATTCTGCTCTGCACCCTGCTAATGACATTTCTGAAATTTTCATTTTTCTGAGAATGCCTTTCTAAAGCACCATTGAATCTTACAGAAAGAGTGAAAGAGGGACAGAGACAAAAAAGTAGATAAAATATACTTGCAAGTGGTTTTACTGATTGTTTATAGTATAATCTAAAGTTGATCAGAAAAAAATAGAACAGCATCCCAAAAAAATGTTTCCACAAATTTTAGGAAATTTCTTTTTTAAACACAAAGATGAAAATGACTAATAGTGGTTTCTCAGTACTGTCCAAGGTCCAGATCAAATTCTATTAGAGCTTGGAAAAAAATCACTCTAAAACTACATTGATACACTGCCCTGAATAAATTTAAATTCTTGGGAAGATATGATCTAGACACAAACTCTGCTCTTTTCTAATTAAAGCTATTATGATTCCAGGATCTGAGAAACTGCTAAATGGTAGTCTGAAAGCTGGTATGTTTGTCTTACATCTCACAACAGGCACCTTAAGCTTTCCTCTTGAGAGCATCCAGCTCTCACAATAAAAAGGACTTTGGAGATAGAATGTATTTGGGAGAAAAAAGTATTCTTTCTCACATGCTGAGTATCACCTGCCTTTGCTTTGCTCTCAAGATCAGTGAGGGAAAGCAGATCCTCTTTGCCTCAAAAGGCTAAATGCTATAGAAATGTCTACTTTCCCCCAAAAGCAGCAGCCCTGTTGTTTCCTGGTGATAAGACATAGCTCAGATATGACTTGTAAACAGAGAGGAGGGAGCACAAGAAGTTCACATCTACCTACATGGAGGGAGGAGGCATCACCAGTAAATCTGTGTGCAAGAACCAGTTACGTGTGCCACGTGAGGGGTGTTAGCATGGGGCCATTCTTCACCTGGTTCCTGAGAACTCACCAGTGTGGTGGATAAGACTTGCCTTTAGAGTGGCCTTCCCATCCCAGCATGATCCAGCTCACAGACTATACACTGGCTACATCGGGACAGCTCCAAATTAGCTTTTGCAACTGCTTCCTCAGTGATTTCAACAGCACAAGTCAACAGAGACTAACAACGTCATGAACTGCAGGTGCAGTGGCAGGAGGAAAAAACACAGTCCAGTTCAGCAATGGTATTAAGGAGAGTAACTGTTACTGATATTAAAGGGAGATGGGGACCCCGGGAAAATTTCAGTAATCCGAAGGAATTTTCAGATCTACATTTTTTTAGTTATGCATTTCAGCCAACCAGTTTCATACATTAATTTACAAGCCTTTATTTGAGTTCCACAGATTTGTGTTGATTTGCCTTGTGTTTTCATTGATATTTAAATGCCTAGGGAACTGTTTCTGAAGCTGAGCTTATTTGTGTTTAGTATTGATATAATGCCATTCCAGTAACTATAAATTGCACAGTAGAGATGAGTTAAAACAGCAGGCCTTTGCTATAAAAAGCTTAAAAATAACAAGCTAGCTTCACTTTACTGCACAGACTTACAGGGGCAGATTTTGGCTTTAGATTAGACAAAACATAGCTCAGAACAAGTAAATGTACAGGGAGGACTGAAGCAGTCTCCAGTCACATTTCAAATTCATATCTGTTTAGTAGGAGACTTCTTGCTCTAGGTTGGTACACAACATAACATGATGCTTGGTCTTTGCCTGTAATTTATTTCTAGTGGACGCTGGGAAAAGTGAGAGTAGCAGACATCATGCAACCTGACAATACAAATAAACCCCTGAGAAAACCAAGGCTGGCAAACAAACAGCTCATGTACAGCATAAACAAAAATACTTCAGAAAAATGAAGGGCTTTTAAGGACAAGATTTTAAAAACCTGAACTCAGACATAATTTCATTTATTATGGGTTAGAGATTTTTGCAGGAAGTCTCTGGCGTAGTCCATTAATGGCTTTGGAGGAAGCAGACTGGTACTACAGACATCCTAAAGCCAGGCAGCAGAAGCTCAGATGATTTAGAATTTCATGGCAACAATCAAAATCAGGTTTCATGAATATAAATCACTGGAGGGGGGGGAATTATTTTATTTTATTTACTATTATTTCTAAGAGTTATTAGAAATAATGTTCCCTATTAAGTGGTGATGAAATTACAAATCTTTTGAAAACCAATATTGCACAAATTCAGCGAAGCTTATGATGGTTAATGGTTCAGAAGGATCCCCAAAGTGGCATACCAGGATTCTCCTGCACCAGGCAGTGGAAAGTGGGACTGCAGAGCTGAAAGCTGTAGGAATACAGCAGCTGAGTCATCCTCTATGTGTGAGGGCTGCAGCTACAGAAAATCCATGTTTCCTTTGTTCTTTCAGGTCCCAATTCCCATGTCAAGTCATGTTATGCTGAGGGCAGGATCTGAGAGTTAAAGTCAGTAACCCACCCTTTTGTTGGACATCTTATTTTCAAGCTGCTGGGAAAGGGCCTAATTTAGAGAAAGAAGTTTTGGATATGGTTCAGACTACTTTTGCTAAAACTTTCTTTAATGGTGGAACAGTCTCACTAGAAATAACATGACAAGTTTTTTATAGGTATTACTTAATGCCAGAGGATGAGAATTTTAGCCATAAAAACACTCGATGTTTGAGCTGAGATTCTCTCTCACACTGTCGCAGACAATTACAACCGAGGGATGACCTTTAAAGGGGGAAAAGCAATTTAGCTCATTAAAGTTACGTTTTAGGTGTCAAGATGTTTCTATCTGGCCCCCTATGAAATACACCATTTGCACTTCCCATATTATAATAAAAATTATGAATATTGAGGTATTTAATAGGCAATTATCTAGAAAAAAATATTTACTCCTGTCATAGCCTGGCAACTTTCTCAGCAAGTTTCACAGACACAGAAATGGAGAGGAATGAAAGAGAGCATTTTGCTTTCATTTAAAAGGTCATCAAATGCTCTGCTCAGTATCTCACTGAGACTTTATTGAGCATCACTTTTTGTCCCTGAACTATTATATCCCAAATCAGGGGATGCTGAAGAAACAGCCAAGAAAATGTCAGCCAGGGGCTCCTGCATGGCATGGCCACACAGAAACTAGAATGAGACACACACCGTCACCTAGAATCTGGACAGGAGACAGACTGAGAACTCAGATAGTTAAGACAAGAACTATGGCAAGGTGTCATTGTCCTTCTCTTGCATCAGAGCAAACAGTTCTGAATTTGCCCAACAAATATTGCCTCCTCAGTCACTTGTCTGTGTTGACTTGTTTTCTGATTTGCCTGCTGTCCTATTCCTTGCTCACACAGAAAATTCCTACAAGACAGACTTTACTTTCCCTAACACTAATCAGCAGAAATGCCCTGGCTATGTCTAAACTTCATATTTCACATACAGAAAATGCATGTCTCATATCCTTACAGATGTCTGAGTGACTACGCAGGACTTTTCTATTGCAGGCAAGCATTTCTTGCCAGAAGAACTCATCTGAGGAACAGATAACACTGCATGCATGATGCTGATCCTGGTATTTGGTAACCAAGGAGAATTATGTGCAAAACTGAATGTATTGCATGCTTTCAGAGTCAGATAAGGTGCTTTTGGGTGCCAGATCCTTCATAGATGCAAAGCGCAGGATGACGTAAAAAGGCATTACTTCAATTCTTAGACCTGAATTGTACATCTCAGCACTTCTGAACCTTTTCTGGAATTCAAACACAAATCTAAATTGTAGCTTTCACTCCTGACCTCCTACCAGTAAAACACCAGATCTGAACAGCCTTGGTACATCCAGATATGCTTCATCCATCCTGGCACTACAGAATTAGTGATTCTCATGGACGAGACTTCAGAAGATTTGCTCATATGTGGCGCTCAAGGCCTGCCCAAAACCAGCAGTAACAGGCAGGCTAAAGAACTCCAGTACTTGAGGAGACCTGCACCTTGCTGGTATCTGCCTGGGGCTTGGGGAGGATGGGATGTGAGGATGGTCACAAGCCACCATCCACTTGGTTGTGAAGCTAAGCACAGGGCTGCCTGGCACAAAAGTCTCCAGAAGCCACGGCAGTTCTTGAGGCAAGTGGAACCTTCTCCAGGGACTGGGCTTACTGCCTTGCCTCTGGTAAGGTGAAGCCAGAGTGCAGCCCTGCACCTTAAGAAATTCACTGGTGAAGTAAGAAGAATTCAATTTCTCTTGGATCTTATTGAGTTAGAGCAATACCAAATGACCTGAAATTTTTCAAACATTGCTTTTGCATCTTTGATTTTCAGACAGAAGATGAGATTAGAAAGATGATAAGACATTTCAAGAGAAGTGAACCAGGAGACAGAACAAACTAAAAACTTCTTTCCTCCTCTGCACTAGTGGAATTTGGCTCACTCCTGTAAATCCTGCAGAGTCATTAGGTATGTAAATATGTATACTCAGCTTTTGCATTCACACTGTCGTGCTTCTATTCATAGCCATTGCAATCATGAATTCTGGTGGCCAGTTTGATTTTGAGTTGTCCCATAGAGCATAAAATCTCAGAAAGTATCACAGAATGACACATGCATTTTTGTGTGTGTAGACATCGGCATGCAATTCCAAAAGTCCGTGTCTGCATGACCTGTGAATGTCTGCATGTTTGACTAGCTTGCAAGAGTCTCTGCCATCAACATCCATGCTTACCTTACCTATAAGCCTACAGTTTGAATTGCAAGAATACTTATGATTTTGTGAAAGCTCAGGGAAAGCATTGCTGGTACAATCATGTGGATCTCATTTCCAGCATGCAAAATCTTCCATCTGCAATGGCCCACCCAGTAGCCCACAGGCTGTCACTATAAAAAATTTAGTATGTTTTGCAATTCCCATTAAATATTTTGCAGCCTTTTCTTTGAAAATTTACTGTAAAGTCTAGACACAATTCTATTTTTTATATCCATATGCCCACACAACATAAAAGATTTTTTAAAAATGCCCACAGTTTGGTTACATTTCACTTTAGTCTAGAAATGCAGAGAGCTCATGTTTCGTTTGTATCAATAAAAGGGATAGCAAATGTCCATCAAAGATAGTACTTGAAAAGAAATAAACCAAATAATTCAAAATAATTATTTAAAAAGTTGCAAAATATGACAGCATTAATGGCACTTAAAGCTATAAGCACTTAAAAGATTATCACAATATTTTTTTCCTAAATTTCTTTTTACTTTTTTTTTTCTGAGATTATGACAGCAGCTTATGTCTAAACCAAACCCAGCAAAAGGGAGCAGAGAGCCCTGAGATTCTATGGTAGCCCTGGCCCTCATTTGAATCACTTATATGCTCTTATGTCTATTTTTAAAAATTCAGATTCAGCTAGAGAACAGCAGTTTGCTGACATGCAAAGCTATAGGTTCCCTTCCGTCCTTATAGTCTTACAGCATTAAAATAGAAGGGGTTTTTCAGTGGTAGAAAGTGTGAATGAGAAATTCTTTAAAAAAAAAAAGTTGGCCCACTGTTTTATACTTTTAGCCAAATATCATTAAACTGATGTTTCTCTTCTTTTAAACAACGTAGCATGAGATGTCGTATTTTCTCCATATGCACTTTCTTGCTGTGACTTTACATTGAATTTTCCTACATGAGAAAAAAAATCCTTTTTCTTTTTTTTTTTTTTTGTTGTTGCTTAAGATAAATACCCACAGTTTTTTCTCTTTTTTCTGCTTTTTTCTTTTTTTTTTCTTTTTTTTTTTTTNTTTTTTCTTTTTTTTCTGCTTTTTTCTTTTTTTTTTCTTTTTTTTTTTTTTTAAATGAAAAGAGCAATCCAACCCTTACGTATGTCTGTGTTGATTTTCAAACCAGCACCCAGCTGCTGGCTGTCCATGGACATTATTTTGGCATTTAGAAAGGTAATGCATCTGACTCAAATATAGGGGGAAAAAAAATCTAGCTTGGATCACGTGCCAAAACATAAACTAAGCCTTACTGAAAGTTTCTAGTTCACTCCAATCATTTCTCCTCTTTTTAATCACCAGGGGAAGGCTTTATGGATGCATACTCCATTACAAAGATACACTCTTTTTCATCCCTTTCATAGGCTCTTCTTGCATAGCTGCCCTTTGTCTAATATCACACCAAGGTAGGAGCACTCTGATGATACTGCCATGGTTCAAACCCTTCCTTTGTGTCTTGCCCTGGTAATCTTATACAGGCTGAAATTTCCATGTGCGTAGCTTTCTGTTGCCATTCTGCAGTGCTGTGTTCCTGATTTGTTTTGGCAGAGCAAGCTTGAGTCTTTATGGCACAGTGAAATATTCTTCGATGCTATATAATTCAGACTGAATAAGGAGTCTGTATAAGGCACGTGTCTCAATACATATGTGTATATAAAAACACCAATATTGTTAATTCAAGTCAAGCATCTTTTACATTTAACTTCTGTCTTAAAGTAACACTTTGTTTTTATGCTGCCTTTCTTTGGCTTCGTTGGGAATCACTCCATTTTCCAGGTCTGAGTGCTGCTGGATGCAGTTGGTCAGAACTGCAGTGCTAGAAGAGTTCTTGGAATTACACATCTTCTCTGTCTCCTCTTCCTTTTTTTCTTCATCCAAGGAATAGTTTCTGAAGGTCTCATAAATTTTATGCATATCCTCAGGCATGGTCTTTTTAAGGTCTTTGTTTTTCCTTTTGGTCATCTTAGCAGACGATCCAAACTTGTTAATGATGTTGTCCTCGGATGCCCCCTGCCCGTGCTTGTTGAGCTTATCTGACCCTTTAAGGCGCAGGTTGTTAGGCCTGTTGTTGATGCTTTCCTGAGAGGAGGCCTTGAAGCGTCCTGTTTCCAAGGTAGCAAAGACAGAGCGCTTCTCTGGAGAGAGCATGTCTAAGGAGTGGGCTCGCTGGTCCAGGCCCAGGCGCCTGCGCTCCATGCTCCGGATGGTGGCTGCCCGTTGAAGTTTGTCGTGGATCTCCACGCTGAGACGCCTCCGTGTCTCTCTGAACTCAGCTGTCACATTTGCTTTCCACTCTGCTGCGTGGGCTTTTATTTCTCCAACCTTTACAACATGAAGAAAGAGAAATTAATTTTTTAAAAAAAAACAAAATCCTTCCTGTAGAACAGCAGCACAAGCGCTTTCTTCTCTGGCATGAAACTGGGGAGTGGTCCCATCTCCACTGCATCCATCTGGACCCAAACTTCCGTAGCAAAGTGCTTACACAGGGCAAACTCTAAACACGGCAACTGATGGCTTATGTGACATAGAACTCATCTGCCTGTGCCACTTTAACACCCCACACATTTTATAGCTGTTTTACGTGATGGGACATGTTCATGCTAATCCATCCTTGATTAAGAACAAAATTCCTGACTCACAGTTTTAGCAGTAGATGGTCAAGAGTGGGCAAAGTTAATCACATATAGTTAAACCAATATGCTTCAGAAGAGCACAACAACCGGTGCAGCAGTACAGTAATGTGTTTTCCTGTACTGCTGTATTGGTTTTGCACGGCAGGGGGGCCGCAAAGATGGTTGCTGTGGGAAGCTGCTGGAAGC
>VWPU01009437.1:0-29967 GCA_013398955.1 Callaeas wilsoni
AAATAAAAAATTTATAAAATTTTATAGATGTTAAAAACAATAAAAGAAACCACAATGAGCCAGCCTCTAACTTGATTTAAAACTGAAGTGTCTGGAACCTCATTGTAAGAATAAGGGGAGATCCAGACAGTGAATGGCACTTTGTACAGTGTAAATCACGCTGTGCATTATTTTTAGGTGATTATCAATCACAATTTAAGGAATATTGTTCTTAACCACAATGTGAATCTCCTCAGATATATTTCCCACATCACTTAATATCTACCACCCAAACTTTTCAATCACTTAATCAACACTAATTAATACTAGAGTGGCTATTAAAGAGGTCTTTTAGCATTTTGATGCACAATTACCTTCTGAACTGTTTCAAAATTGGAATTATTTTGTGGAAAAGTATGGTCAGTGTTCAGTTCTGAATAGTATTCATACACGGGATTTTTCTCTCATGTCAAAGAGGTCTTTCAAAGCATTTCAAATATTAGGAATTAATTTTCACTCCTGTGGGTAAAAGTAAAAAAGCATATCACAGTGAGCTTTTTCTAATTTAGGCACAGAGTAACAGCAAATTTAAACTTAGGCACTTCTTACTCTTTTTGCCATGTTCTAGACAATAACCTAATTTCCCGTCTGCTTAGCATGAGGAATGCCAATGAAACTGATAACACATTTAGGACTAGAATGATTTTAAATTGCATATTTAGTGGACATCTCCTAGGATTAATCCAAAAAAGAAATCTAAAAAGTAATGTCTCTTTACCTTGTTAAAACCCCAGATCTCTACCCCCTTTCCTACAGTTACAACTTATGTATGAGTCTGGTATTTATTTATTTACCAACATTATTCAGCTTAGACTGCACACATGAAAGTGAAAAGCAATTCTGTGACTGGATCATCAAGAAGGAACCTCTGGCCAATTCACGCTTCAGTGCATAACTTATACCAGAGAGATATAAGTTGATATAACTAAAGAATTAATTGCTATGGTGTTATCTTCTTCTCTCTTGATTTATTCTTTTTCTCTTTATAAAATAAAGCATAAATTGCAATGGGACAGAACACCATTCATTGGTGCGTGGAATAATACTTCCTAATCCCAAAGAAGTACTTCGATGCTACCACATTGTACGGTTAAAAACTTAGTAATTTGACAGGATTGGTAAGGTTAACACTTGGTTTATGGCATTGGTGATAAAAGCTTAAATGCAGCATGACCTACTTATTTCAAGGAAAACTTTTTTCAAAATTTTATATATGTGGCATGCTTCCTTTAGCCCTTATTAAAAATAATAAGTTATTTTATACATAATTTAACTACCCATGGGTTTCCCAGAATATAAAAACATTTGACGATAAACATGAGATTCCCCTTCGTGTGTCTCCAATCCAAAATTTCCTTAAATCTGAAAAAGAGTGAAACACTTGCAATGCAAGTCCTGTAGCACATGCTTCTCGCTTCTTCCCCAAACAAATCCCATACAATTTCTCAGAAAGTACGTTCCTCTGTAATTCCAATAGATTTAATTTGCATATACTTCCACAGATTAATTGCAAAAATGCATGAGAGGTCACTTTATGTGCGGTACAGTTTAAGACGATTCCCTGTAGAGCCCTGTTTAGTGCAGCCCTACAAGGATTTCCATGCGTTTAGGACCATAAGCAAGGGAGGGCATGGGCTGCAGAGCTGATACCAAGGAGCCCTCCTCCTGCTTCCACTTACATGGGTTCTCAGCTCCAGAGTCCCACTCACTGAGCTGGAGGGATGTCACATATGTGCATATTGCTTGAAATCAAGGCACAGAAGAATTCAAATAGCAAATTCATTGTTTCAGTCCTTCGTTTTTCTCCAGCAAGCTCAGGGCTGCTTTTACACTGCCTTCCCTCCAAGGAAAGGCATTGCACATAAAAGCGTTGCTGAGTGGGTTTGAAAAGCACTTTCACGCTCTCTTCAGCAAACTGAGAGTTAATCCAGTTTGAGAGAGAAGGAAGAATTTTTACATAATTTACAAGCTTATAAATTTTAAGAATAGTGTAAGTGAATAAACCAGAATATTCAATATTAATTTTATTTTATTTTACTCCTTAAAAGAAAACAGCATTAAAGCTTGAATTTTTTAAGAAACTATTGCTTGTCACACTAACAGGTGCCAAAGGTTAGCAGTACTGTCTGCTCCTTAAAACACCTTGGAGATGTCAGAAAAACTGAAGCCCTTGCAGATTTCAGATGCTTCCACTTGAAAGTCTATCCAAATAGTGATTAATTACTGGTTATTTCAACAGTGGAAAAAAATCTGCCTGTCACTTAATAAATGCTTGTTACCGAAATACATGTATTAGCAGTAATATTCTGAGCTCGTAAGTCATTTATACCATGTTCACTTTATCATTATAATTACTAAGGAAAATATTTTTCATTAAATTATCAACTTAGTCTCAGTAGTAAACCCACACTGTATTCATGGCATGTCAAATATTTTCATTTCTTTCTATTATTTTCCATTGGGTAGAGCAATTCAGTGTTAAATCTGTTTGTGCCGTTTCCAGATTGTAGGAGCTCGTTCTCGACTGTTGAGCTTGGTGAGGTTTTTATAATTTTATTTTAAGAAAAATGGACAGAATTCCGTTCTCAGCAGCCCTGCTCCTCTAGGTTGATACAATGCTGCCATCACATGGCACGCATTTGGCACAGCACGTGGGAGAGGGGGAGGTTTCCATCCTAAGCTGCATTCCAACCAAATACTCACTTGTACAGACCCTGACTACGCAAACGGATGCTGGGCAGCTGGGTACCGCTGATGACTATTATAAATCTAATAAGACCCAGTGTTTTCTCATGTCAGCCTCTGATACGTGGGAATGCTGGATTTCATACTTTATAAATTCAGAATTATTTCTGTCTCTTATGGCTGCTGAGGGGAACTTGCTAATGTTATGAAATACACATCCCAGCTACTGAAATCGGAACACAGAGGAAAAAGAAATGAAATGAAAACAAACAAACAAGAAAATCAAAACAAAAAGTTGTGGTTTTTTCAACTTCTATTCCATAACTTCATGCTGACAGAGAGGCAGGGTTAATGAAGTCAGAATGTCATAGACACGGTAACAGGCACACTCCTCAATATTACACACTTACAGGATTATACCTAGCATGAATATTTTCAAATATATCTTATTTTAAAAGAGCACCTCAGTT
Organism: Callaeas wilsoni; assembly: GCA_013398955.1. Lineage (NCBI taxonomy): Eukaryota > Metazoa > Chordata > Aves > Passeriformes > Callaeidae > Callaeas > Callaeas wilsoni. Next base: position 3,195 of record VWPU01009437.1, read on the forward strand.
AATTTGTCTCAGCATGACCACTGCCTCACTTTAAGTTGCACGAAGGATTTTCTTTATTCATCCCAAAAATAAGGAAGAGACTGAATCAAGCTAACCCAAATTTTGTAAATCAATACTAAGTATTGTAAAAATCTTAATAATCTTGAATCGGCAGGGAGATTCCAGCCATAAGACACTAACAGTGTACCTATTTGAAAGAATGGTCCCCAAATCCCTCTAAAGCCATTCAGAAGACCACAGGCAACTACATGAGGATGAGAGAAATCATGCAACAAAACATTTATCCAGAAGGAAAAGTAAAGAACAAAAAAAATTTGGACAATCAACTCGGGTACCAGAAAAGAGTATTTAATCAAATGGATCCCATCCCCTATCTCTACAATAAATTAATTACATAGCATATAAGGAGATACTGAAATGTTCCCAGTTTGTGCTTCATCTCTGATGCTTTCCTTGCTAACATAGCTACCACTAAAGACTTTGTGCCTTTGTAACAACACAAGTGAGGAAACACTGATGCAAATAGGAAAAGTTGGTGTTTGATAATGATTAGTAAATTTGATATATGAATTGCTAAGTGTGCTTTACAGAGTGGTATTTTCTCAGTTACTCAGGGAAAATTGTCTGATGTAAGCCAGCACAGAAACAGAAGGTTTAAGTATTTTTATTTTTAAAATAAAATATCATTGCTTCTATGAGCAAAGATCTCAAATATTTTCTCTTTTTTTTGTGTATGTTTTTGTGATTTCTTCTGAAAGAACTGTAGTATTACCACAATAATGTCTCTTTTCAACATTTCCAGCAAGATATATAACCGCATGTTCCAAAATTTACCAATAATTTTATCTTTCCAGGACATACAGCTTGTATTTGAAATTAGACAACAGTTAAGGACTTGGTTGAAAGAGACATTTTCCCCCTGTGACCACTGTTGCAGCAAAGCATAAAAATGCCAAGATGTTTCAAACAGTTGTTTGTTATTTTGAAGTTGAAAGAAATATAATCAATTGGCTACTCAGTTATTTTGGAGGCAGCAATTAAGCTGCAATAGGAATATCCGGGGAGGGAAAAGGGAGTTCTGTACCAAAATCAAATGGTTTGTACTTTAGCAATGTGCTATCATTTGCTCTCAGTATCAACAACATTAACTTTCACACATATCACTCTGTCTGCGAGTTAATGGAAAATGAAAATTGGCCAGAACACCTATTGGAAACTGCAGCCACAAAGTCTGTAATTGAAGGTCAAGCAACAAAGCTAACAAAAATTTCACTCCCTTTTTCTAATCTGTCCCAAGACTTGCATCACTTTCAGAAACATGTGAGTGCCACATCCACATCCAGCAGTGACCAGATCAAGAAGACATTTTCCTATATTATGAGTCGCTTTGTACATCTTTGCACCTGGGCAGTTTCCAAGTTTTTCACAGGTGATTATGAAAACAGGGGAAAAATGCTGCTGAATGACTACTCTTTCTACTTTCTTCATATTTTCTAATTTCTCCTTAAAATGTTCTGAGGTTTCACAGTCTTCATTGTTTATAATCTGTGCTTACGCAGCATCATAATGTATTTGTAAAGCTTGCATTACAATAAAGTACTTTTTTCCCTACTGTAAATGTAAGCTATAAAAAGATACCGCAAAGAAGGGGAAAAAATCATCATAGATTTCATTACTGTTAAACACGTAACCGAGTAGAAAGTAGATACTGTGACTATGTGAGAACTTGTTTCAGGGCTCATGAATAAGGAAGGGACCAGTTCATTCCCTCCATTTTTTTAAAGTTGAATAACATATTATGTCTATTCCTAACTCAAACGGAGCAGTGAAAATAACATTTTCTTGTATAAACGGACTGGACGATTACAGGAATCTTGCTAAATATTGATTTTGTGAAGGCAGAAGTTCAAGACAGTTGTTCGAATTGTATTATATAGTGACTTACATATTGATTTCAAAAAGTGCAAGTGTAATGGTATGCGTTACAATGTCCTTCATATTATAATTATTATGACCAGAACTGGATTACATTTCTGAGGGCAGGTGAAACGTATTTCTGAGAGGAAAAATGGATTATATTCTTCCCTAAAACCCTCCTTAAACAAGTATTACCCTGTATTTCCTTTTCTAGAGCAAACATTACCTATACCGAACATATCAGTAAATCCAAAGATCATCACATACAGCATATTTTAGGTAATTAGGTAGCCCCCAGAATCCAGATGCATTCATGTTTTCCCCCTAGTTCCGTGCTTCCTCTTTGGGTCATGTGGACCTGTATACCAAACATCCTCTACTGGGGCCCTGGCCTTGTGTGGGGAGAAAGAGAATAAATAGTCTGCTTCGGTCTTTCACTGACTGTTCTTCTTTTATCAGATAAGCTCAGCCAGCAGGTGCATTGATAAGTGGCCTGAGCCAAGCTCCATTCCTGCCTTCCTACTGTGAGGGGAGATAATAGATCCATTTTATTGTACTTATCCTGCACAGCCCAGATTTAATTGGCCAAAAGAAGTACAGAGGATCTTATTCTTTCTCTTCTTCCCTCTCTCTCTCTCTCTCTTTGATCTGATTCTGTCTTGTCTTGAAAAAGTCACCTACGTTCTCAGCTTCCTATAATAACAGCTATTGTCATAAATACAATGTTTTAATCCACAAAATATTAGCTCATTATCAACATGATTTTAGTACATCTAGAGCAATGTAATTTTATCATGTGGTACAGTAAATCTGCTTGTATGTACTTCTAAATGAATTTTCCTGACTGGAAAACTGTACTTATATGAATGCACTATTTTTGGAAAAAGAATTGTGAAAACATCTTTAGTTTTTCTTCAGTTTTATAACAAAAAGAAAAGTATACAGAAAAACCATTCATGTAAATTGGCAGAACTATTGTAACTACCCATCTTTATAATGGTTGTAGTTAATCCAGTTTTCATGAAAGTTGTTCTCTCCACAGCACTACTTAAGAGAGCTGGGTTTCTTACATGTATTCTCATGTTTATTCTGTCTGATATTGGATTTTTGTAGATTTAGATCAAGCCATAACATTAAAACTGTTAAGCAGTGTTTAAATAGGGGGTGTGACTGTTTAATACATGCCCTCATCAGGTAAATGGTCTTTCCATGTTTAAATTCAGTAGCTTATAAAGAATTTTTTTTTTATTGTTTACATATATAATGTGGAATATGAAGAAACCTTCATCAGTCTTTATATGTCTTTACCGCTTCTATGTCTCCTCAAAGAATCATTTTATGGGGATCAGGATACTTGTATTTGAAGATGAAGGAAACTTCAGTATTCAAATACTCCAGCTCTAGTTAGCACTGTAAACACAAGTAACATGATTTTCATTTTGGTACTCCATGACATCCTTGCTTTAAATAAACAAACCTCCAAGAAAAGTCTATCAGTTCTGACTTGTACTAAACCAGATTGTAAGTTTTTGCACACTGTATCTGATTTAACACAATGCACTGCAACGAGGGCAGAGACCACCACCTTTTGACAAATTTTAAGAAGTCTTTGAAATAATTACTGATGGAAAACTACAAAGTCATGAGTTCTGCCTTGAACTGAAAGCTCTACATTGTGCTGAAGAGCTCTGTATAAACTCACTGTCATCTGTACAGAACCAAAGCACGTTGCTTCTGTTCCTGGAAATATTCTGAATGTTAGGCCTGTGATGAATGAAAAACTAATAATAGGAAACTTAACAGAAGCATTGCCATAGGCATAATTGAGAGGAACTCAATCCAGGAAACTTTCCATACGTCCAAGCATTTTCAGGAAGACACTACTAAGTAAATGCTGTGTTATTTTCACACATGAGAATGTAGAACAATTTCTCTTGTTGTAGGTCATAGTCATTAATGTAAGAATCTTGTGAGAATATCATGTGCTTCCAGCTATTCCAGGCATTCAAAGTTTAGGTACTGCTTTTCTGTGCTTGACATCCAAACATTGTCCTGTAGGAATCAGATGTGAGGACACTGGTAACATGCTCTTGCTGAGTTTATGAGATATTTAGAAAAACAGTTTGAATTCTAGCAGTTTAAAAGCCTTGACTGCTACTATTAAGTACCACTCTGACTTAATCTGGTAACGCTTTTTCAGAATAGGTATTTTGAGAAGGCTCTGTAATAGAGTATATTGTCCTAATTTATGCAACAATGAGGCAGCCTTTTCAAGTGATAGTGATTAGCGAACTTTCTAAAGATGTAAAATTTAGCAGGCTTAAGTTTCCGGTAAATACCAGTGTCTATTTTTACATCACAGCTTTCATTTAAAAGAAAAGCAAATACATCTGCCTGCAGCTGCTGATGCTGCAAACGCCCCCCAAAAAAGGGCTTTTATTCCACTTACCATGCAGCAGGAGTGTCTCCACACATCGTTGCATGATTCAGGCTTTTTTATCTGGCCCGTTCCAACCAGAAAGAGAAAACTAGGTTTTGGGGGGTTTTTTTGGTTTGGTGGTTTTTGGTTTTTTGGGTTTTTTGAATCAGAGCATTATCTAAAGATCAGTTATTTATCTCTGGCTAAAATCTTGACACAAACTTATTTAAAGATCAATGATCTAACCAGATGAGAAGTGAACGAGAGTGAGAAGCAACTTTTACCTAGCCTTTCATTTTACTGCCTGATTATGATCACTGCCTGTTTTGTTTCTAACTTTGACTAAACACTGCTTTGTGTAAGGTAAAGAAGCTTCACCTATTTCTTAGCACAAGTTCTGTAAATTTGAAAATTGTGTACAAACAAATCGGTGATGCCGTTATGCTCTCAGCTGGAGGCTGCTTGCTAGGCTATGTATAAATGCACTGGAGCACACACAAAGAGCCCCAAGCACTGGTAGTCTGAACAAAGAACCTGGGGGGGAAACAGGTACATTGATGTAAAAGGCAGCTGGATTAGAGCTTTTTGGTTCAAATACTTCCTTATCCTGTCCAGATCCTTGTCTTTTTATACCTGCTGCATATCTCCTCTTGTGAGCAAATTTACATCATCAGCCAGAGGAGCAAAGGTACTCTTCAGAGTTGGATCAGGCTGCTCAGTCTCCAGCAGCTGTTTTAAATGGGATGGAACTGTCAGTCCCCTTGGTGAATAACTACTCCTAACGCAGAGAAATCTGAGGTTAAATACAGATGAAACTTCTCTAACTGTAGCTTGTGTCTGCTGCTTGTCCCACCGCTGAGCACCTCAGGCTCCACCTTCTCTACAACCACCCAAAGTTTGTATAAATACCACTAATCTCTTCTTGGCACCTTTGCTCCAGCCTGGACAAATTCCATTCTCCCAGCCTCTGCTTCAATGTGTTCCAGTCCTCTGACCACCTCAGTGTCCCATTTCTACAGCTGGTCAAAATCCCTCCTGCACTGGGCCTGGGGCTGGGAGTTGTCCCAAAAGCTTGGACTATACTCCAAATGCACACCTCATAAGTGCTAAATTCATGGGAACCATCACTTTTCTCAACCTGTCAATCATTTGGGTCCACATAGTTACCCAAATTATTTTCTAAAATGCTGATTTCCAGCTGGTCAGATGCAGTTTCTACTGTTGCAAGAAACTATTCCACCCCAGATGCAAACTTCTGCCTTTCTGAGGTTGCTGATAGCTCATTCTTCCAGGTAATAACAGATAATTTTATTCTAAAATTTTATTTGCTTCCATCATCTGCTCCAAATTACAAATAAATAAATACAACTAAACAACTTTTTCATTCTGTCATTAATCATCCAGACTTTTCTGTGAATTTGAATTGCTTGAAAATACCGGCCACAGTAAATATGAAGATTAGCAGAGATGTCATTCATATCAGCAGCACATACAGATTTAAATGAAGCTATAGAGCATGAAACCAAAAAAATGACCTCCTTAATACAGGTTGCATTCTATGACACTTTCATATTCAATCGGAAACTTCTTTACTTTAGAAATAACTTTGCTAGAATATGGATTTATCCATGCCAGTGGCAGAAGCTGGACAATTCTACAATATTTTCTACTTTTTCACTATGTACCTTTTGGTTTGATAATCAGAAAAGGGTTTCTTTGCACAAATAATAATGCCTGAAGCCATACTGACTGATACTTATGTATTTCACGTTATAAAACTCCTTAGTAAATGCAGATAACTCTCCTGTTCCACTTGTGATCCTCAAATGTTTCTACAGAAATCATAGCAATGAGTAAACAAGATCCTCACCAAAACACCACTGTGCACAGTGAGCACTGGGTAGGTGCAGTGGACATTCTATCCTGCCTGACTGACTCCAGGTTTCAGGTCTTGAAGAGTTCATCTTTTGCAGGCACAGCTACTCTTAACAGGAACAGCTGACTCCTCAAGAAAATTGCAAGTCCTGAAAAAGAGTATACAAAATTCTTTAAAATCTAACTCAAATTACTGAGGTAATTATTTCTTACAAAGCAGAAACTGAGAAGGCAGCCTTAAAATTGGCAAAAGGATGTCCTGGAAACACATTTTCACTTGAGAAGTGGAAGCCTGTAAAGCAATATTCAGGACAGGACCTGTGATAAGCTGAAGGAAAAAAATATGTATGTTCAGAGCTGCATCACAGGAAGTTGTGTAACAAAAGTAGAAAACAGGTGAAAAAAATCTAGTAATGGCAAGAATGAATCTTATCAGAGAGTGCTGCAGAAGAATTGAAAAGAATTCCTGAGTCCCAAATAAGTCCAGTGAGATGAAAAAGGACAACTTTCCAAGAATAAAGCTGGAATTAAAAAGTGCAACAAAACCTAGCTTAGCTTTGCATAAGCCATCAGGAGCTGCTGGTGAAAATTGACAAGAGGGCAGTGAACAAAACAGAGAAAATGCTGCAGGATGGTTGGCTTCTCCAAAGCCTAGTAAAAACTTACAAACGAAAAGTTAAGTGTTAGGAAAGAGAAAAATGTGTGTGTAAACCTTTATTGCTCTTGCCTTTCCCTTTGCACACTATGTACCTTTGGGTGAATGAATAGATGATGGTTTGTTTCCAAGAAGCTGGTTTTGGCTCATTTGAACCAGCCTTTGTCACAAGTCCCTGAACTAAAAGGGCTTAGAGGTGAACAACGGAGCTGAGCCTATCCCGTAATGTTGCTTGGAAATCAAACCCCAGAAGGACGTGGATATCAAGAAAGTGGCTCAACAGGGATGGGTCCTCAAATCAGGATGAAAGGATCCCAAAGCACTGCTCACTCCTCAGCTCCTCAGTGTGCCCTTGGACTTCATAAAGCCATAGTTCTGCCTTTAGAAATAGACATACACACACTCGTGAAGAAGTTTTCACTCATTATCCTCAGACAGGGCATTATCTACAGAGGTTAATGTGCAAAAGCAAATGGCATTTCCCAGCCAAAATCCTGCTTCACCAGGAAAGCTGAACTAGTCAGTATCATGGGCATAGCATTGTTACTGAAAACATAAAATTCAAGCAGGATTGTAACCCGAGTTCCCACTGTTGGGTGCGTTGCACAGTTTCCATAAAGCCTAGTATATAAAACTGGTTGCTTAGGTAGTGCTACAGAAACAACAGCCATAGGAGGCTGTTTTTGGCAAGGGATCCAGCTGTTGGGTTAAAAATAATCTCAATAAAAGATAAAGAAAAAGTAGCAGGTTCCAAAGGAAGAAATCTGATAAAATTAAAGTGTAATAGACACTTCAAACTGTGTGATCTGACCTAATAAGTTATTAATAGGGAACCATTACTCTTCATACATTTTTTATGAGGAAGGCATTGCCTTTTTGTCAAGATTAGTGGATTATAAAATATTTGTGCTACACAATATAAATGACCCTACCTATTAATAAGTCTCTGGAAAGATATGCTTAAATTGAATTACATTAAGAAGAAAAGTGCCAACAGAAAATTAGGCATAATTAATGGGAACACATAAATAAACCAGAGATAGAGGGAAAAGGACATTCTTTCCATTGATCATTTTAAGGATTAATTGCTGATATGCTCTAATGACATACCAACTATTACTGTTTTTATAAGGACCATTTCACAGAAGATGAAATCCATGTAACTATGAATGTGTATTGCAATTTATTGCCGGAAGATAATTACACTGATCACATACATCTAATTAGTCAGTACAGTATTGAAAGCTAAAAGATACAGCTTAAAATTTAATATACAATAAAGGCTCATTACACACTTCCAATAAAATAGATTTATTTCTTTTTTTTTTCTTTTGCTGATATTCAAATAATTTGCCTTTCCTGCATATCTTCAGGACCAACAGTCCTGAAAGTGAGGACATGGGCAACACTGTGGTTATTTTCCAGACTCTTTCAAAACAGCAATACCTGGGAGATGCAGGAAATTACTTTTCACATCACATTCACATAAGGGACAAAGTGAATAGAGTTAGACAGTGTATGAGCACACCAGTCTTCTCTATTTGCCAGCATATGTAAGGTTTCCTTGGATATCACAGCTCTGCCTCCAGTGAGTGTATGCAGCCACATTCTGGTTTTCACAGACTCACAGAAACTTTTGAAGGCTTTCATTATTAATCAGGAATGTAAATATGAAGCTTTATTCTCAATCTTTTAAAAAAAAATCTTAGAAATTATAAATAGGATAATTATTTTGCTCACAAAGTCCTCAAAATAAAATAATTTTTTCAAAAAGTTAAATAAGGCTCTTTTTCCTAGGCAGAAGAAAAGAAAGAGGACCCATTCATTAGAAATAATCCACCTGAAACAAAACACCTTACACTAATCCCCTAAAAACCTTATCTACTCCTTGACACTGTTGTAACAAACACTTCCAAAGTACTGTGCCAACATTGCTCATGTGTTCAGTGGATTTTAATTAGAGCTCTGAAAGCTTGGGAAAACTGTCCGAGCGAGCAAGCTGCTCTTTTCAAACGGCAGCACAACTGTCCTTTTACCCATGTCCCAATCAGAGCATATGTTTAATTAAAACCAGTGCAAATAATGGAGACAGAAGAGAAAAATCTCCTTCCCACAAATTAGTGAGGAGAATATCATTAAGAAGGTGCACAGCAAGCTGAAGAAAGCAACCCATGTTGTTTTTTAGTTGTACTCTGAGCTGGTTGTCTATGGATAGGTCTTGGGGAACCACCGTTTGTGAATGTATGAATGGCTTCATATACAAGATTCTTTAAATGCTTTAGAGAGAACAGAGGTATTTAAGGATGAATAGCAAAAGGAAAACCAGGGGAAATAAGGGCACAGAGAAAGGTAGAGAGAGAGTTCTGAGTTGTTCTGCTGTTGCAGTAGTAATCACCTCAAATATTTGTCAGATAATATTTATTTTTCTAATTCACCTTGAGAGAATGCCTATCCATCTGTCACCTGTACGAAGGCAAACCAGTTCCACGGTCCACCTCACCAAGTGGGTTAGAGGATATCTCCTGCTCCTCCTACAGCATCAATCTCCCAGCCTAGAGAACATTCTCACTTTGTTCTGCTCTGCAATCCACCACAGACTGTGTGAGAATAAAACCCTTAACCACTGGGGAAGAAAAAAGGGTCCAGTGGTAAGAAAATGCTGCAGCAATCAAGGAGGAAAACCGTGGGCCCTTTGTGCTGTGACTACTCCAGCCAGGAAATTCAATCTTATTACAGAGAGACATAAGATGAAGAAAATCAACTGGACCACAGTACAGAAAACACATCAGTGAGTAGAAAGAATATGAGATAAGAATGAAGATTAAAAGCAAAGGAATGTCTGTGTGGAGTGCTTGCGTAAGAAGAAAAAATTAATCGCAAAACTAAGGAGGACACTCACAAGAGTAACCACAAATCAGTCACATTCTACAGGTTATTGTGATACCTAATTATTGAAGCAAGTTTGAATATGAAAACTATCAATAATAGATGGGACTTCTTCATGAAATCTTTCATCAGGGCTTGAACCTGCACAAGAAAGCTAACAATACTGAAACTAAAGTTTTTGTAAAAGCTACCAATGTTGAGCCCAAAACTATTGTTTTGCTCTTGAAAGTAAAAATATAGAAAGATTGGTATTTCAGGGATATCAACCACATTCATTTTTATATATAATTATTCATATAATTACAAAAAATAAGCACTATAGAGAAAAGAATAAATCAAAAATATCAAAATAAATGTAAAGAGACCTAAACAGTATGTGAAATGCTTCTAGAAGATCTCGCTAATTAGCATTACCAGAGTGTTTTTTCCTACTAAATTAGTATACAAACAATCTCTACCTAAGAGCTGGGGTCAGGAGGGGTAGTCCTGAGCATTTCTGAATGCTCAAAATGTTTAACAAATACTGAACATCTGGGCTAAATAGGAAATAATTTTGCGATTAGCTACTGTGCAAATGAAGAGAAAATTCAAGATTGATAATATTTTTTTTTAATATATGCTGAAAAGTGATGATGAGGTCTCTCATTGGAGCACAGAGTGAAATAATGATAGAGGCTCAGGAGTTCTTACCAATGTCATTTTCTCAACTGATGGCAAGGTACATCTGGACTTCAATGTTTGGGTAGTTGTAATTCTTTGATCTTTCAGCTACATTTAAAAGATTAAAAAGACAGTAAAATAGAATTTGAGAGATGATATTGATGCTCAATATAAGTCATTAAAAAGTACAACTCTTCAGGGTGAGGAGAGGGTAGAAGTGTCTCCTGACCTTAAGGAGTAGCATCTTATAATGAAGATTTTCTACACAATTTAAAGATTTCTCTGTTTTACAGGGTCCACTGTAACCTTTTGTAATTTAAAAAAAAAAAAAAAAGAGGAGGAGGTGTTGTTTTAAATCTTGAGAGGAAAGCTGCTACCTGCAGTTTTTGTACCTAGGAGACAGTAACAACCTTCATAGGAAGCAAATGTTTCATCATCAAGCCATTGGTTGAATTAGCAGGTGAAAGACTTTGTTGAAGTGCCTGGAGAGTTCAAAGCCATGTTTTCAAGAGCGTGTTTATTGAGCTGCAGAAGCTTTGCATGTTATCACTGGATAGACAGGTGTTGAAGTTTTAAGCCCAGCTGGAGACAAAACACAGGCAGAGGCTTGCAAAACCCCCCTGTTTATCCCCCACCCCAGTGGAATGGGGAAGGGAATTGAAGTAAAATTTGTATGTTGATATAGGAACAGTTTAATAACTGAAAATAAAGTTCAGTACAATGATAATGGTAAATATTAATAATGATGATAATAAGAAGGACGAAAAATCAGAACAAGGGATGCACAATTGCTCACCACCCACTGACTAATGCCAGACCCGCCTACCCAAACCCAGATCATCCATCCTCCTGGTAACTCCCCCAGTTTATACAGCAGGCATGATGTTCCATGGTGTGGAGCTTCCATTTGGTCAGTTCAGGTCATGTGTCCCAGCTATGCTCCCTACCAGTTTGGTTTTTCTGCATACCTCCTTACTGGCAGAGCAGGAGATGAGGAAAAAAAAGGTCCTTGACTTAGAACAAACACAACTTAGCAAAAATCTTAAACAATACCTTTGTCATTCCAAATCCAAAACACAGCACTATAACAGCTACTGAAAAGAAATTAACTCCTCCATAGCTGAAGTCAGGACATCAGGAATTTAAAACTATTTGCTAATCATTTTCTGAAAATTAGTTGCAAATTTTTTCAATTGTATTTCAGGTTTCTTATGGAAGCAGGATGGCTACAGGGAGGTGGTAGGTAGCACACATACACCTGGAGGCAGCTATAAAAGAAAATTCACATCCCTAAGACAGATTACTCTTAAATTAGTGCCAACTGCACTTGAAGTCATAATCATCTATAAATGTAATTCAGTGTGTACAAAGCACATTACTGATTTCTCAGCTTACAGCCTTATAGATACTACTTTACTCTTTGCCTTACTCTTTTTGATTCCAATACTCATCAAACTGAAGGATTTTTTCCCCCCTAATACTGCATCCAAGGTATTTATATGTATTTTGCTCTCCAAAGCCTAGGGCAAATTAAAGAAGCATGAAGCTCTGAGATGCTTCAAGGACTGCTTATACCTAAAGCACTGTTGTTCCTAGAATACCCACTTTAAGAGACTGTATTGTTGAATTGTGATTTGCATATGAATGCAGCTACGATTTGATGGGGAAGCTACTAACTAGGAAAAAAAGTGCAGAAGTGGTAATCAGTGACGACACTGCATCCATTTAACTATCCTTAGTACAAAAAAAGCTGTGGTATTTAAAATGAAGAGAACTCAGATTATGTTTCTGTACTCTCACAGGTTGACCCTGAATTTGGGTTTGGTAGAAGAGTTTCCAAAATTCGAGTATTTTCAATTTTGAGTCTTGAGTTGTCCCTGGCTTTAAGATGAAATGATTGCTGACTGTTTTTCAGACATATATTGGGTTAAAGTTGAATGTTTCAAACATAAATAAGAAGCTGTGTCTTAAAAAATCCTATGACAATTTGCAGAGAAAACATATTTTATAAGAAGCATGAGATATCCAGTCTGACAATATTCAATAGGCTGTTTTCATTCTCTAATTTGTGAAAGGCACTGTTCCTTGCAACTCTCACTCTGAATGACAAAGTTTTGGGATGCAGCTAAATAATGTTCTCTTCTATTCCTACTCATTCAAAAATAATTACCAATGTAATAATTACCAGTGTTAGGAGATTGGGTTGTTTATCATAGAGACTTTTTAAACTCACCTCATTATCCTCTTGTGTTGTTCTACATCTCCCAAATCCTGAATTGCATTAGTGCTCACTGATCATAAATCCTAGTGTCTGTCACAAGCAGCTCGTTGAAGAAGAGGAGATACAAAAAGATTAAGAAAGACAGAAGGGAGCTACAGATAGAAAACTTAATGTTGTTGAAAATGACCAGCAAACTATTCCCTGATTTACCTGATCTGGTGGCACCATCTGCATATCTAGCACGAAAGTAGAATGTCATTAAACCAGTAATTTCCAATACCATTAACAAGCAATGCTACTGACAATTTCAAACACAAGAAGTGCCCAGTGGATGTCAATCCTAACAGATTCCCATTTTGTATGGGTTAATCCTTTATCTTGCTTTTCCTGACTCTTTTCAGTTGATTTGTTTACATACAAAATTCCTCACTTATGTAACAGGGTTTGGGATATGTTTTAAAATTTTTAAAGCATCTGCCAAAATTTCTACATTTGTTTGCACATCTTGCTCCCACTAAGGGCTGCAAGCCCCAGAGCTGCAAGTGCTGTCATCCAGAAGAAACAGCATAAGGAAGGAGGATTACTCCAGAATATGTTGTCCTCTTAAGCCTCATGATGTATTCAGAGAATTAAATTTTCAACAAGTCATTTACTGATAGCCACTCTGCCACCAGCTTAAGTTTCTTGTGGTTCCACAGGCATTTATAGGACAGGCCTTTGTTATGGAAAGATGCTATGTGGAAGCATTTCTGTTTGTCTTTCTCTGCCAAAATTGGTTCTCACCAAACAAGGTTGGAAGTAATAAAACATACACACACACACACACACGCACACACACACTCACACATACACAAAATCCGTTTAAGAACTTTGCCTTTTAGTTTTCATAGCAATTATGAAATGGCAACAGCTCTCATCATGGGGGAGAGATTAACCGAAGTGCATTCACTATTGATGGGCTGCAAGTGTAAATGAAACTGCAGCAACTCAGTGCTGCGGGATTTTAGAGCACATTTCTCACTGCCCAGCTTTTTTCAGATCGTTATCATTTCTCTGAAGTGAATACTCTTTGGTGGAACATTTCTTGCAATGGAATTTATTTACCATGCATGTGTAACAAGGTGGTATAAGTTCCACCGGGAGGTAATATCATTAGCATTTTCCTTTCCGGAGATATCAGGTTTTCCTTTTCGCTTCTTCTTCTTTTTCATGTTTTTTTTTCTCTCTTCTTCTTGTGGAGGGCAGGAGCAATTGTAAATAGTCACTAAAAGAACAGAGGTCTCAGCTAATTCCAGGCTTTAGATCACTGCAGTTTTAGCTCAAACTATGTACTTGTTCAGACATAGCTAAAATACTTCTCATCTTTTCTCAGCTTTACTCTAGTACAAATCACAAATTTCCGACTAGGCCCTTCTTTCAGCAGTAACTGTGCATTTAATACCAGTAATGTAGCAAATACATATATATGCATTCACACACTTTTTAAAATGTTCCCTAATCTTCAGGTTTTCTGTCTCAAAGGGGGTTAAATGCTACTTTGTGAAACTTGGTGCAGAGTCTCAGAGTTATAGCAATATGAACCAAGGCAATGATCTTTTGTGTTGAAAACTAATCACTCTGAATTTTCTTTTCATTTCTGAGACCCCAAGCAAAAATAATGCAGGATCAACAGTACAGGCTCTACGACAGGAAGCATTTTACCTAGATCTTAAGGAGCTTTCATTTGCCTTATTAAACATACTAAGGATCATCCTGTCACTCCGAATTCTATTATTTTCCTTCACTCCTTCTGAGTATCTTCCCAACTTTGTGCTGCAGCTGCAGCTTAACACAGGAGCTGGGGTCTCCTATAGAAAATCTTTCATGTTATATTCAAGATTATTCAGGGAGTTGAAGTAGGAACTTCTGCAGAAGCCTGCTCTAGACCCCAGTGTCAACATTTTTCTTTTTGCTTTTTATTTTCCATCCCTTTTTATTGGTTTGGTAACCTCAATAACCTGAGGAATCAGACAAGTCAGCAGGAGTTAAGAAATTTATGGAAACTACCAAGCAGAGTGGCATTGACATGTTGTAAAAGCAGACATTAGGGGAGGGATGAAAAGGAAAACATAAGAAGGCTTCATTTGGAATACAGGATGTAATTAAAAGCAAGCAGATTAAATCACCTCACACCACCAGCTGAGTGTAAGAATTTGCTAAGTATCAGTAATTGAAGTTACATAGCACTGAGACTCATAGAATAATCTTGATATTCATGAAATGAAGCATATCAGGAAGGGTTTGTCAGGCTGCTACAAGGAATTACTCTGTTTTATCATTCTGGAGCTGGACAGAAATTTGCACTGTTTATTTCCATGATCTCTAAGTGAAGTGGAGGTGGTACTCTGCTCTGTGGAGAGGGGAAATTGAAAATGCTTGTTTCATATTAAAAATGCTTCATGTAACCAATCTGGTACAGCACCATTCCAGTAATTGAGATTTGCATCAAAGTTTTCATTAACTTACCTATTCTCCCTGTCTCATCCTGTGACTGAACTGATGAATGATTTGTGATGAATATTAGTCACATTACTTAAGATGTCACTACAAAGTGTTCAGATGACAATAAAAGAAACAGAAGAGTGGAGAATGTGTCTGGCCTGGAAAGAGTCTGTGGGTAGCCTACAAGTCACAGGACACTACTACCCAGAAGAGTGCTAATAAGACATGCACAAGTTTGGAGTCACTGAGTTCCTTGATCCCTTTCCTATTATCTCCAATGGTCCTTCTTTATGGCTGAAAAGTCTGCCAAGTGACAATTACATCCTGAATTGCTGCCTTGTGAAGTGGGAACTGAACAGGCTTTATGCCATCTATAAAACAGGCCATGCAGTCCACTTGGTGAAATGTCCCCTTGCTCGCACAAGGTCAGGTGCAAAAGGTGCCATTTGATCACCCTGGTCCTGCTGTGCAAGACATCCGCCAGCGAATGGAGAGGAAACTGTTCTGCAGTGCTACCAATTATTGAGCACTAATAGAGAGTCCACTTGATTAGAAGTAAAACTCCTTCATTACACATAAACCATTCCAGTTTACAGAGGGGCTTTTTAGTTCCATCTTTCAACTCGATTTTTCTGATGGTATAATACAAATGAGAACTCTGACTGCTCCATGACAGTTACCTTCTTCCTCAATCATCTCCCTGGCCTGACCTTGACCTATAGATAGACTTTAGCATTTAATGATAATGTGGTTTGTGGCAGCAGTAACCGCAGAACAGGATCTTCCCAGCGGCTTCAAGCCAGAGTGTTACTCAGTAGCTAATGGTTGGAATGGAATGATAACAGATATGGGTGAAAAAATCTGAGATTTTGCATTTCTGCTAGTTTGAAATAAGAAGAAAAATCTACACTAGAAGTATCTTTAATCTTGTGTAGGGTTTTTGATTCTGCAAGGTGTTCCTTTGAGAAGTTACAATAAAGTGTATTCAAATGTTTCATCTCTGGATCTCATTATTAATGGCTCAGTTGTGTAAATATGGGAAAAAATCTACCTAGAAAAACCTCAGTCATAAGTTCTAACATTTTCCTAACAGCATTTTATCACAAGAAACCCTTTATGCAAAATGAGGAGTCAAATTTTGCCTTAGGAACAAAAATCCACTACAGTAATTTGGGTCATAAAAGCAGAAATTAAGAACAAACTTTGACTTCTTCATAAAACAGTCTACTTTCTAGAAAGCCAACAAACAAAATAGGTACTCAGTTATCATCAAAATATACCCTTTAGTCCTCATATTAGCTTCCATAATTTCCCAGCTAGGAGCTATCATAAGGTTCACCTACACTGGAAGATTTTAACCATGCAAGCACTCATTGTTGATATGGTGGTGCCACCTGACACTTTTGGTGAAAGAATGTAGCAATCCTTAACTTTCCACAGTTAAATTTAATATCTGTTCATTATTCTGTGATAATATATTTTCATTATTATGTAGTAGTACTACATAGAGATGATCCCAGCATAGACCGCAGTCAGGCAAATTAAGTCCATCGGTGTTTTAATACACTGAAATCATTGGTGACAAAATACTAGGCTAATGCCTATAACAATTGTCTCCACTCTCATGGTCCTGCAAATTTTACAGTTCTTAAACTTCTACTGCCCCTTGCAACAAAACACAAAATGCTCAATCCAGCACATGGTGGCATCTTCCTTTTACAGTAGGACTGCCCAGTCTGAAGCTTCCCATTTCATGACATGGTGTACTCATTCAAAACAAGATTAATACTCCTTAGTGATATATAACTACACTAATTTTTAACTGTAAAATATTTTGAATTTATTTGTTAAGTATTGACATAATGATAAAACTAAAATTACCTCCAGGACATGAAAAAAGACTTTGATTAAATATTTTTGAAGGATTTTAATATGCTATAAAAGTTGTTCTTAGGCATTTTCTTTGCCCATTATGCAAATATGTCAACTCATTAATAATTCAAAATAGGCGATACATTAATAATTAGGATCCCCCATTACAAATCTGACCTTTAATTGAATTCTATAGAAAGAGACTGTGAAAAATGAGCCTCTTGATTTATGCTACGAATAAAGGTTAAAAAGCGTTTTCCTAGTAGACCTAATTTTTATCATTATTGCCTAAGCAGAAACATTGAGATAAGAATTTTTTTTCCCAGTTCAAACTGGTTTTTTGGAAAGGCTACTTCTAGGAAAAAAATATTAAAAGGTATTTATGCACAGTTCACTAAGATGTGTCACTGAACAAGTGACATAGCAATCATAGGTACTTCAGCAGCTTGAAGTCAACCTTTTTCTTTCATTTCTCTTTGCCAAAGGACCCATGGGCTTCATGATCACATAATTCTTCACACTTAACTAATTCCTCTTCATAATTCTTCTTGTTAACTTCGTCATAATGTTTAAAGGTAAAAACATTAACTGACTATATAAAAGAATGATTACTTCCAGTCATAGGAAAATTGAGAAACAGACAGACTGTTGTAATGCCGCAACGGCACCACTGCCATGAGTATTTTTCCTTCCATTCTCAGTCCTTCCTAAAAATTCGTGTCTGCAATGTAATGGCAGCTATGCAGACACATGGTTTTCTTTTAAATTTTGAGCAAAAGCATAATTGAGAATGATTAGGATACCGTTAAGGAAATGGAAAAAGGATGAAGAAAATGCCTAGGAACACATCAGAGAATGTCCCAACGGGACTAAAAGAACATTTTATCTATTTAAGAGAGTAATAATAAGCTTGGAAAAAATCTTTTATACATCCTTGTTGCAGACAAAGTACATCAAGTCTAAATGCATATAGAGGGCTTTTGCCTGAAAGCTGTCATATATTACAAGTTCAGACTCCTTATTTTATTTCATAGAGATATGAAGTCCCATAAACACTAGAATGTCCCAGCAGAAAAGGTTTCACATTGGCTGGTAAATCAAGAGCACTATTTGGTGCCCTTCTGCACAGCAGAATCAATTATTGCTATATAAGCTACTACATTGGTACAATGCCCTTGAAAAAATGCTAATTTTGAAAAATTGTAAAGGTATCAAATGAATAGACATAATCAATTTGAACAGTTAAAGCAGCATTGTCACAGACATGTGCTTTGAATATCATTAAAAGACCACAGCCCATCTACTCCTAACAGGGATAAGAACCACCAAACACCCTGTAAATTCCCACTGATGGTACACACATCCAGAATTGGAAACCATTTAGCTTTTGGCTAACTATAAACCCTTGTCAACACCCATTCTTTTAATTTTAATTTTTTCAAGTCCTCGATCTGGATACACAGCAAACTACTCCAGCCACGACCACGCTGAGCAGGGGCTTCACAGACCTTTTGTTGGTCCCACATACAAAGTGTGACGAAGTCACACATCTGCATTTTCCTAGTGAGAAATCAAAACCAACTGGGGCAACGTAGTGATCAGTTTAACCCAGAAGTAGTTACATACAACAATAACATTAATGCCACTAGAATTCAGCAGCTCACAGAAAACATAAAAAGTAAGCCCAAAAGGGCTGGAACTCCTGGGCTCACCTGAAGCCAAATGCTGCTGTGAGGGCTAATTCTGGGCTTGCCTGAAGGGCTGCTAAGTTCATTCTTGCAGTAAAATATACATTATACGGACTTAAACTGTCCATTGCCTAAGTGGCACTACAGCCAGAAGAGTTTCAATTATGGTGCAACTGAACTACAACCAATGTTATGAAAGGGACCGGCAGCTGCCTCATTAATGGACACAGCAGGAAACTTCCCGCAGAGGATTTAACAACATCACACTCCCAACCACACCAGAAGAGCTGGAAAGGGTGTTGGCTATGCAACGGTCGACTTGTCCTGAGGTCTCAGCACACATACATTGTACCTTAGCTTGGTTTGGGTACATCGGTCTCTGTATGGTTGTGGAATGTGGAGGATTTTTTCTTCTTAAAGCCAAGGGCACCCATGCCACGTTCCTAACAACAACCATGTTTGCTGTGGTTTTTTTAATTTCCATAAGGGGAACAAATGGCAACACAGCAGAATCACAGCATTTTGCCCCTTCAAGTTCTTCATTTTATTGGCTAACTATCTGCTTAGGCTTAGGATAAAGTTTATAAATGGGGCTCATCCATCACTCAGCCTGGAGCACTTCCACTTCCTAGTGAGACACCTGAGTGCCAGGATTTACATGAGGCTCTTCCCTCCTGCAGCCAAATTCTGTGACAATGAACTCAAGCAATTAGCAAAAAACACTTCAGCACAAATTAAAAAGTTTTCTTTCCACTATCTCTACTCTTCACTATCATTAAGAAAATTGTTTTTCATATATATGCTCAAATAAATTAAGAAAATACTCTGTTCCAGCCTAGAAACTGAAAAGTGCATGTTCACAAGCATGTTGCCACTTCCTGGCAATACTCCTAAAGCTTTAGGTCTGCTACCATGGGAATATACAGTCACCCGCACATAGTATTTTCGAGGGTAAATTCCTGAAATTGTAGTGTGACATTGAACATACCACTGCATTCCAAGACATCAGACCAAGATTTTTTTTCTACCGAAACCCAACTTATTCTTACTTGTTCAGATCTCTGCCACCACTTAAGTTACAGCAGAACTACAATGTATCCCACTCCTCACAAGCGCAAGAAGTTCTTTGGGATGTCAGGGGAAAGACAGCATTAGAGTAATTGATTTATTTCATGGATTGGAAGAGTGTTTTCGATATATTTTGATTTTTCTCTAGCAATTCCCCCTTTCTATTTGATTGTACCTGTACCAGCTACAAGTGGCAAACACCACTTAAAAGGAAAGGAGGAGGTGGGAGGGAGGGCTGTAACTGTCATTATTCTCCTCTGTTGCCATCTGTTCCATCTATGGAAGAAAAAAACCTTTTATTTCATTATCAAAAAGGTTGCAGAAGTGCAATTGATTTTATTAAGAAGCAAGGACTCATTAACGTTCCAAAGGCTGGAATTGTGCTCATTCCCTTGGTCTCCCTAGATAACACAGAAATAAAATTTAACCCAGCAATTCCTTCACCAGCAAAATTACTTGTAACTAAAGTAGATCATCCTTTAGAAAGACTTCAAACTGAGTTAAAGTGCTTACCCAATGAAGACTTTTCTATGGCTCCTGGAAACTTTATCAATTACTTAATTATTTCCATTTTTTAAAAGAAACAGTTTACTACCAGATTGAGAAATATCTCTATGTGTATTTCTTCAATAGAGCTGGATATAATTACCATATTAAGTATTTGTTTGTATTTTTCAAATGAGAAATGGGAAATTAAGTATGTCATCAAAATTTCATTAGCAACATGGAAAAATGAAGTGATAAAACACCCTCAATCTAATCGTATTGGGTCTCTAAATTGAAATACAGAATATTATTTTAGTAGGATTAGAGATCCAGCTATTCCTACATTACTGCCTCCATTATGGAAAAGTGGGGTGGCAGGGTTTTTTGGTGGGGCTTTGGGTTGGTTTGGTTTTTTTATTTGCAGATGTTTGCACTTGGACCAGATGACACACTGTGGTCCCTTCCAACCTTACCTACTTTGTGCTTCTGTTATTCTGTAGTAAGGTTTAAAATTTTCCCTCAAGATATTTGGCCAGTAAATAAAATAAGCCTTTTTTCCACAACATGAAAAACACCTAAAATTGTTTTAGCCTGTGAATACAGTACTTCATTGTTCTTAAGTGATGTCAAAGGTATTAGTCCTTTGAACAGAACAATTTTTATTATGTACCATAACATTCCCAGCCTTTCTCCACTATTTAAAAATAATGTATTTGAAATTTTAGAACCGTGAACAATTTCTGGGCTGTGTCTGTGACCTGTGGAGAAGGTAAGGATGGCAGCAAGGAGGGAAGGAAAGGTGAATGGGCGGAAAGAAGATGCCTCAGGTCTGCAGCGTTTGAGCCCTTACTCTCCAGCTATAATGATGCCTGTTTTACTGACCAGTGTGGGAATTGGAACTACAGCCAGCTGGGAGTTTCTAGATCCATTTGTTAGACAGGTGATGTGACGTCATACACACTGAAAGCAGGGATTAAAGTGTGAACAAAACCAGGGACATAAAGGGTCAACATAATTAACTGAAATGAGAAACATGATCAGAAAATAAAAGCTGTATTTGAAATCTTAAAATGATACTCAGTGCAGCATTTCATTTCAAGTCTTATACAATCAGAATACTCTGCATCTTTTCCAAGAAGATTTACCTTCGCTTTGTGAAATGCTGTCATATCTCAAGATCAAACTAGGGAAATAGGTCATACAACAACACTAGCAATTCCTGTGGTACATTTTCCACAGGAATTGTGGTACTGTTGCTTATTTTCAGGTGACTGTCTGTTCCAAGCTGTTGCACTGTAGAGCTG
Organism: Callaeas wilsoni; assembly: GCA_013398955.1. Lineage (NCBI taxonomy): Eukaryota > Metazoa > Chordata > Aves > Passeriformes > Callaeidae > Callaeas > Callaeas wilsoni. The sequence goes on from VWPU01009437.1 coordinate 24,727, forward strand.
ACATTTTGTAAAACTGCTTCACGATCCTGTTAAATACAAACAAGTAGAAGCCCAGAAAATTAACTGGTCCATTTAGAGTGGGTGGTTGAGATGACAAAACCAGAGCAAAGACTACAATGAAAACTAACTAAAGCAATTTTCAGTTCTTGAACAACACTGAGACAGAGAGGAAACTCCTGTTAACGTGTTAATGTGACTCAAACAAATTATAGAAATTGCTTTATTTTTAGCCAGCAAAAGTGGCTGATCACAAAAACATGTATTAATGGAATGTCTTCTAGATATAGGGCAGTCTTGCTTTGAGAATCAAACCCAGAAAACTAGCACTGATGGAGCTGAAATGGGTCTTTCAGAAAACAGTTTAAAATGCTCCCTTCTCTCTGCATCCATGACACTGCAGCTCCAGACAGAGGAAAACACAGCTTTGACAATCCCTGATGGCAGACATGACATGACATAGGTCAGATGCAGAGCCACTATCCCTTGCACCAGAAGATCGCAGCAGATGCCTGCAGTTTCTCTTACACATCTGGAAAAGGAGCCATGTTGTCTCTGAAGGGATAATGTGAGTGTCAATTATTCTTCCCTGTGCCTTCTGGGATGCATGTCATTGATACTAAAATAATAGAGTAGGATGAACACAAGAGACATATTTCCAGCATGGTACTATGGGCAGAAAACTGAATTTTTATGTTTTTTCAACTATTTCAAATATTCTTTCACGAAATAAGCCTATGACTAGTGAAAACTAATACTTCACAACCTCTATTCTTCACAAAAATCCCAAATAGGTTAGTCTTCACATCACTTTGTGTGGGTTATTTTTGCCATTGTGCTTTATGTTCATTATAAAACACCTGAAACAGAGTTGAAAGTTTTTAGGGGAAACAATTTTGTTCTGGTAACAAACTTTGTTCTAAAACATAAAGAGTGGTCAGCAGGAAACCTTCTTCAGCTAAGGAGCATTAGAAGCATTACAGAAACATCTAAGAACCTTGCAGGTAAGGAAAAAGCAGAGATACTGGGGACCACACTAGGACCATGGCAGCTGTGTGATTAATTACTCATAAAGGCTGAAAAGACAGGAGTGGATGAAGACTACAACTGAGACAGAAGACGCTAAAATACTCAAACCTGGTGGGGAACCCAATAACACAATTCTGCATGAAGTTACACTCATGCCTCACTGCTCTCAGTGCTCAATTCCAGCACTGCTGGGGTTTTTATTGTTGTAGGTTTTATTCCCCACTCTAATTATAATGAATAAGGTAATGATTAATGCTGCAATGCAGACTGATATTCAGTTCTGACACAACATCAGCATGTGGGTCCCTAAATCTGTCAGTGAGGGGCATAGTAAAATACAAGAGATTGAATAGGCTGAAATAACAAGGATAAATTAAAACTTTAAAAATTGAATCAAAAGCAAAGGCTGTGATACTACAGAGATTTATTACACTGTGCTTTTGAACAGCTAACTTGTAAGGCCTTCTCATGGCTGATCTGAGGCTTATAGGAGGTTAATCAAAATGATTTGGGACCTTTTCATACATGCTGCAGGCTCTAAGTTTCACTGCATGCATTTCACAGGATATTGATAGAGTTTACCTAAGACCAGACTTTGCGGACCGTGTATTAATAGCTCCCAAACATGTGAGTCTCATCACAAAAATACTAATTTATTTTACTAAAATCTTTATGATTCTTTGAATTAATTTGATCTCTCATTCCCAAATTTACACAAACTTCTCACTTTTTCCCATTCCTTCCAAGAACATTTGCTTGGATGCTAATGAGCAACTCTATCCCTTCTATTCTTGGGTTACCAGAGTGGTCCTAGAATAAAAGATTCCTTCAGGCTGGGCAAATCTGTAACAGTTTTATTAAAAAAAACAGTGGCTATTTCTTCACGAAGTTCCTGAATCACAGTTGATAGTTTTATCTTGTGATGATTTTATCTTGTTTTATTCATATACAGGCTCTAAGCTGTTCCATCTCTTCAGAATATGTCTCAACCTAAAATAAAGCAAACTATTGTACCTGTTGCAGACAGCTATGAGATATGAAATATGTGTTAGGAAAATTAATGAAGCTGCACAGAATGGTCTGAAAATCACATCTTAGCAAACACCTGTGAAATCTTGCAATTTTTTTGGAATCTCGTAGAATTCACTGCTCACTGAAATCTTAAAGGAGCCACTAAAAATAGTTAATTATATGGCTCTTCACTACCATAATAAGACCTCTGTACCATGCTTGTTGAAAAAAGATTGAAAATCCTTTGAAAATACCAGTAAATCCTCAGAAAGCAGGAACACCTAGAATATAACCTCAGCTATGAACTCATGCCCCAGTGTTTCAGACTGGGCTTTGTATGTATGTCTTATGTTGAAAGATCTCTTTCTGAGATACCATGGAGAGAGAAGTGACTCTTGAAGATCAAAAAGCACTCTGGAAATGGTTCTTCAGTTCAGAAACTTTGCTCGTTTTGTCACCTATCCCACTTATTTTAATATCTTTAAACATGCTGTGAAAGCAGCACATTTAGGTCTCAGACAAAATCCAGCAATCCTGTTTGTCCAGTGCCCCAGAACAACCCAGCCCTCAGTACCGGTGTTGAAGAAATAACAAAACTCCTTTAAAATATTACTCTTCCTCCAGGTCTAGGGTATTTTTCAGTTTCTCAAGCTATACATTTCCACAATCAACATATCCTGCAGCTATTACTTTGGTATTCTTTAATATCATTTAAAAGCATTTTTGAGTAATTCAGCAGGTCGTAAGATGCACATTTCAGTGTAATTTCAGTGGTTTGTGGCAAGGGAGACAGGAACAGCTGTAAGTCCTGGGATAAAAAATATGGATATTCATCTCCTCTTCTCCTCCACTGCCCTTCTATCACACATACACCCCCTCCCTTCTTCTTCCACTCCCTAGACCCTTCAGCCACCACCCCAGGCACAAAGCAGACTAGCTGGATCTCACCAGGGAAACTGTCCTGGCCTCAGTGACAACAGTAGGCCCTGCAGATCACTCTTCCCTGCTGACTATGGATACTGATCCTCTTCTAGTGGTGGCGATGGCTGTATCCGTACAGCACTCTCTGGGAAAAATAATTCAGAAGCCTGGTTTACATCAAACACCAGCGAAGGCTGCCTGCATTTCCTCAGCAGCAAAGAACAGGTGGGCCAGTGGCCACACAACACTCAAGCAAGTAATTTTCTTGAGGATTTATGCATCTGTGGTCAGAGGGCACCATACAACTGGTGAATAGGGTAACCAAAATGTTACTTGTGAAATAATCAGACTTAGATGTTCAGGCAGTCTGCGATTTTATAAGTCACCAGCAAGGGGCTCGCCCTGCTTCTGCACCAGTTGCAGCGATAGAAAAATTCCTCTGCAGTCCTTAATGGTCTGATATGTGGACAGTAGGACATGTTTCATAACTACAGAGCTCTTCTGACCTACTCTCAGGTTGTTTTGCAGGAACAGGCCATTTGTGAGTACGAGTTGGCACTAGAAATCTGTTATTGCTGTACATGATTCTAGGTCTTTTTTTTTAAACACAGTATCATCAGTTTGCTAACTGAGAAGAAATTTTGTGGGAGGAGGACATCTAGTGATGTGATATATATTTACATGCTTAGCTGTTTCCATGCACATTTGAGCTGGAGAATCGGTGAGTTACAGAGGATTGTAAGAATCTTAAGTGTGCAAGTGTGCAGCTGGCAGTGCTAGAAAATAGTAGACATGGGGATTCAACAGGACAGCATCCAAAACAACAAAACATCCAAAACAATAGCAACAGAAATTCAACCACATAATTCTGAAATCAACTTTTATGAAATTAAATGCTGCAAAGACTTAGTGATATTGCCACACTTCTCACCATTAATGATCTCATCACCAAATCTAGATTTATACTGGCGCTAATCACAACCTATTCGTGCAGAATGACCATTAAAATAACGATACACTTAGCAACAAAAGCTTCCCATTGCACTTCAAAGATGCTCATCATAGCAGCAACTCTGAACTGTAATGATGGTTCTCCTTTTAAATTCTTTTCTTAAATAGTTTTTTAAATTCTCCCAAAAGCAATAATTGTTACAACTGAAACTGATAAAAATCAAAACTGTTATTCTGCATTGTAGCTCACTTCAACTAAGTTTCATCAGTGAAGCACATAAAATTCAAAACTATAGACAGACAAATACAATAACAATCATAGTAGTCATCACTAGTACCTGCTATTAAATTCAATATTACTTGGGGAAAAAATGCTGTATATCACCAATATAAAATAAGTATCAGTATTAAACTCATGTAACACCAATCACATCTGCATTTATACAATTTTCAGAACAATACCAAAATATCCCTTTTCACATTTTTCAGAATAAAATAAAATAATTGTATTAAAGTAAAAAAAAGAATTAAGTAAAAGAGACAGTTCCTGATTTTCAAGGAAAAAAATACATTATCAAATATGTTAGTTAAATAAGGACCAATATCTTTTTAAAGCCATAGAAAAACTTGAGAAGGACATACATTTGCCTTTATACTTTTTCTTGTTGTCTCATTCTTTCAGATTTAACTAATTGCACCATTAAATTTATAGGTGCATATTAAACATTCTGGTTTTCCTACTGCACTAAGTGGAATTACTAGTGTGTAAATCCACTTTCATACAGAAGGATACAGAAAGATTATCTTTGAAAGATATTGCCAAAAATGAGCTTGCATTTGGAGGAAAACCAGGATTGTTCATGGAGATTGTTCCCTTCAGTGAAATAACAAAGAAAACACGTAGAGATGAGATGGCTTCTGATTTCAGTCTTTATACGTATATACATGGAAGAATACCTCCATAATTCATATTACAAGCATTCCAGAAATAAATTAAGTCACAGGGTACATCCAGAAGGATTCAAACATTTTTTGCAAATCATATTAATTAATCATATCCCTGACTTTGGACTGTAATCTAACACTTTGTGCTAGAACTTGAAATGGTTTTTTTGCAAGAATAGTTTATATTGGCAAGCCCTATGCAGTACTGCCGTGGTTTGACACTGGTCCAACACCAGGCACCCACGAAAGGCACTCGCTCACCCTCCCCTGCCACAGCTGGGCAGAGGAGGGAAAAAAAAATAATGAAGGCTTCATGAGTGAGATAAGGACAGGGAGAAATATTTCAAGGGGCAAACCAGGCTTGACTTAAGTTGCAAAGTGAATTTT
>VWPU01009443.1:0-42150 GCA_013398955.1 Callaeas wilsoni
TGGGGTGGATGGATGTGCTGCTGCCACACGGGAGGCCAGGCCCAGCCAGCAGAGCCAGGGGCAGGAGGATGCAGCGGGGTGGGACACAGCCCTCACCTCGGTGTTTCACCTTATGCATCCTCCCGCTGCTCAGGGAGCTCGCGGCACAAATCCTCAGCAAAAAACACACCTGAAATATCCAACATGCTCCGTTACGTAGATTTCACTGCAAAAATAGCTGCATGCACAGCACAGGCCCCTCCAGAGCTGTCAAACAAGATTTGAAACCCACTTCCTCCGGCATGGGACGCACAAATCTTCTGCAACAGCTACAGGAGATGTTGACTGACAGCAGGAGCAGCAAGCTGATAGTGTTTGTTTTGCACTCAAAACCACACAAAGCAGAAACAGTTTGGGGACTTCAGCTTTACAAAATAGTTTTGCTGTTCAGTAATGCTAACCCTTGAGATACTAAAAAAAAAAAAAAAAAGAAAAGCAAAAAAGTTTTCCAAGGTAACAACTTTTCTAGCTACAAGAATGCTTTAAAGCCCCCAAAAAAGTAAAGAAAGGAGTCTGGGATCCATACATCCTGCTGCACATAATCCCCAAACAGGCTATGTGCAATGAGAAAAATATTATAACTTAATATTTTTGCCTTACATAATTCAGTACAGCACTGGATGTTGCTAAACCTTTTAACCCCTGCATTTTTTTTCCACTCTCAATTTCCACAAAACCTGGTGACTTTTCTCTAAGGAAGTAAGATACATAAGTTAATAAGTTGAGTAGCATTTCATCCTCACATGATAAAAATTTATTAAAAATTCTTTAAAAAACAAACCAGGATAAATCCCAAACAGAAGAAAATCAGTAGTGCTAGAGCTTCCACAGAGGGCAACAGAGATGGCCTCACTTGGAACACAGTCCTTCGCTCAAAAGAAAAATCAAGGATATCTATTGCATCTTGTACAAATGCACCTTGGAAGCCACAAAAAAAAAGTAATTGTAACATCATGTCAGGCAACGCAAATATGCAGGTAGGTGTCCAATTACTCCAGCTTTAAAGATCAGTGTAGTCTTTCTCTTTATAAGCAGACAGGGTGCACACAGGTTTTGATACACACTCTTGATGTATTTACCTTTGAAATCTGGCACTGCTGGGGACTGTTGTTGTTGAACCAAAGTGTATGTATGCAAAAGCTGGATCATTTTCATCATGCTGTGTGGTGTATCGCTGTGCTTTTCAGACTAAATATCTATACTGCTCAAGAAAATGCCCTTTTTCTTTTGAAGCAGCAGAGTACAAACCTCAAAGGTTCATTTCTCTGCAAAGACTAAGGCCCTAATGATCATAAGCAATGCACGATTACAGCCGCTCCAGAGTTACGTGGAATATATCCCAGGCAGATCGTTGTCAATACAGCTCACAGCACATTGCAGAGAATAAAGTTGGTATAAACTATTCATTCATATGTTACTTCATATTGAAAGATATATTGGTGACCTTCTCCAGCGTGACTGTTATAATAGTAATAAAACTGAATCCTGGAAGATTGCACTTGTGGTCAAAGTAGTAAAATATGACCTTACGCTATTCAACATTGACATTTATTATATTAATTCAAACACAAAAACTGCATTAAAATGATGTTAAGTGTCTGGCTTTCAAGCACAACAGCTAAGAAATTTGATCTGCCAGTAAGACTTCTTCACCATCTCACCATTTCACTTTTCACCATTTCAACACATGAGGCACATCATTTACCAAATCTGGTAAAAAGGCTCTTTAAATGAAAATCTGCTTGTATCTCAGCCACAGGGATCATGGCAGAGGTGACACCATATAGTGAATCTACAGTGTTCATACAAGGCAGCCTCAGTATGAAAAGAAAAGCAAAATAAATCCCCAGAATCAGGAGTTCATCTCTGCACTTCAAGTGGAGACACAAAGGGCTAAATGCAAAACACCGACCACCTGGCTGCAACAAGAATTAAATTTTTCACAGTCATTTTTAATATCACAACAGAACATCCATTTCAAACGCAGAAAGAAAACCTAGTCTCAGGTCAGCAAGGAAGAGTGAGGATTCTGCAGTCCCACATACTCTGAACTCCTACTGGTTTCCCTAAAAATACAGGACAGAGAGCAGCACATCGGAGCAGAAATGTGCACTGCAGATCTCAGAGCAGAATGAGGTCTAGAGCTATTTTGGGATACAGTAAAAGTTGAAGAGTAGAGCTATCTGGCATTCTTTTTTATTTTCCTGCTGCAGTTAGTGTTGGTTCACAAGTAAATATTTTTCAGGGTTACAAAACAATTACTAGTTAAAAATAAAAGAAAAGAAAAATTGAAATATTCCAGACTCTAAGTGATCTCAGATCAGTCAACAATACGGGCATTTGAGCATTTATTTGGAGCCTGGTAATTCTGCACAGAGATCTGTCTCCAGTTATGAGTATCCTGACTGTTCTGTGCTGCGTTACACACTCACGGTGATTTTTAATGAGAAATTCAACAGCCATTTCAGCAACAACAGATAGAAGCACATCAACCATTTTTTGTCAGAACAGAACTGTTACTTTTAGCCAGCCTAAATTTGAAAATATGCTTAATTCTGAGAATTAAATGAGAACACTAATGCCTCCCACTATGCTGGCAAGTTGCAAATTTTCAGACAGAAAGAGAAAAACATTGGATTTTTATAATCCAAGTTGCATAATCTGTCAAGAACAATGATTTGCGTCTGGCAAACGCTGATACGCATTTTTAGTAGAGCTAAGCAACATCAGCTCAGAGAAGACAGCAAAATCCCCCTGCCTGTGGGCCAAGCACTGCAAAATGAAGCTTAAAAAAAAAGGAAAAAAGAAAGAAAGGAAAAGTGGGCTTGTCATCAGGGTGGCAGAAAATGACAGCTATTTCATTTCAGCTACCTAGAATACAGACTTTCTGTTTTCAGGCTGTGACTGACAGAGCTGCAGCTCCCCTGTAGCAAGGGTGACATCTCATTTCCACAGCAGCTTCACCCCAAGACATCCTCTAGGGTAGGCACACCAGGCACGCTCTCTTCCCAGAACCTCCAGCTTTGCTGGAGCATCTCAATGGCACATTTGTGCAGGAGATCTCCTGTTCTGCCTTGGCAGAAGCTGTTCCTGTGGTGCTCAGTGTCTACACAGATCCCTTTGTTTGGTTCCCTTCCTCTCTCAGGGGTGCAACTGGGTCAGGCTTTTTCTTTTTTTAAAACTCCTTTTGGACACATTTCAGCAGGTTTCTCCAAATCCACCCGTACTCCTGCCTCCTCTTCACATAGCATACTCTTTTAACAAAGTGTGATGCACAGCAGGCCCTCACACCTGGATATAAAAGCCTTCTTTCTTTGCTCTTTACCTCTTTTCCTACATTATTTGCATCCAACTATGATTCATTTCCTCTTATTTAAGAGGACAGAAATGTGACTAGTAAGGCATGTTATGACCTAGAGTATTTCACAAAAAAATCTGCCAAGCTCTCCATGGCCAAACCAATTATAACTGTACTCTCTGCAGCTTGATGAAGCTAAATGGAGATCTACAAACTGCTTTAGTAAATAGAAAAACATGCAAGTGAAAAATGTTCATTTGGAGAAATATGCATCCAGCATCGAGGCTTCAGGAGCAGCAGTTTATAGACCCAGTTACTACTACATGCATTTTAAATTTGAATGCCTCCTCAGTATTCATGAAGTGTACCACAGTTCAATAGTTGTTTTCATGAGTTGTGCCTTCATTAGGTGAACAACATTAAACACCTGGGATACTGTTCAAACTAGTCCTAAGGGGCAAATTTTCATGACAAATGAGCTGAGATAAATTTTACAACTGAAAAAAAATCTCAATTTTGCAATGGTAAATTTACTACTTGTTTCAAAGAAATAAAATAAAGCAACAAAGACACAAAGTTAATATTAATATTACTTCTACAAAATCCCACAGAAAATAGTTCAGTTTGCTCTGCAAATAAGAACACTTTCAAATACCAGAAGGAGAGTAAATATTTATTGACACATGCTTTTGTTTCCCCTTTCAAGTTAATGGGGTTAATTCCCCACTATCTTTGCAACCTTCTGTATGTTCATTATCAGGACGGCTTCCTATGCCTTTATGGCATAAGTATCTTAGAGATTTTGTTCAGATCTGTTTCTTTCTTTCCTAAGGCCTGTAGCACGCTTGTTTCCATCCCTGCTTGGATAATGTACCCCTGGAGATGTTGCCACATGTGTATTTCTGTGCGCCCTCTCCCTCGCTGGGAGCTCCCTCGTTCAGAACTGAGCAAGAAGTGCCCCAGGGCACACACAGCGCTCTGGCTCTCCCACCCAGATTTGGGAATGCACAGAGAGAGCTAATTGCAAGCAAGTCCTCTTGCCCTGCAGGCCTGCCATGACTTCCCCACTGCACACGTGGGAATGTTTGATTCCCGTCTGGATACTGCTCTCAGGAGTGAGGAACAGTTTGTAGTTGGGGTTTGCCTCTCTACTCGCAGCTGTCCCTGTCCAAATGGGTGTTACCCTTGACAGCTTACTGGACTGGAAAAGACTTAAAACAACTCAGACCGGAGCTCTGACACTTCAGGACCCAATATGAGTTTGGTATCAATGTTATCATCCAGTCTGGCTGAGCCAGAGAGCTGGCCAGCCTTGCTGGGTGCCCGCACGCCAGGCTGTTTCGGGCAGCACGGCACCGTCCGTCCCACGGCCTGCAGAGAAACACCGACATTGTCACCCACACCCCCAGCTGGCCCTAAGGCCAGAGGCAATGAGGACATGGAGATGCATTTACACCGACATTTTGTTCAGACACCAAGGTCCTAGAGAGGACGTGGTGGAAAAGAAGAAAGAACAGGGAGAACCATCCTTCTACTGCTACAGCAGCCCCAGTCCTGCACAGGAAGATTCAGCCTGTGGTCCTTGCATTTTGTGTCTTCTCGCAAGCACTACAACAGCTGCGAATAGGGAAAAACAGCTGCCTTTTCAGATAATTCTAACAACAATTATTATTTCCACAAGCCTTTATTCTAGGTTCTTAAGTCACAATCTCCTCCCCCATCAACGGAACCATCACAGTAAGGTAATACTGTCCAGTTGAGTAATTTGTATAGATGCACAAACACCCTTAGCACAAGAGAAGCTCTCAGAACATTTTCTTCTCTGCCTCTTTTTACCATCTTTCTGGTTTATTTTACCCTAAACAATCCCTCCCTCAGGAGACCTTCCAGCTATCTTCCAAGCAGCCACTGAGCCTTTCATACTTTAATAAAACATAAAAATTAAAGCAATGAATATTAGAAATACCCATCTTACTCAATTAGATACTCCATAGTGAACTGTAAACCTTTGAATGCGGTTGGCTAATCCCATTAGCTGGTCAAGCAATTTTCTCTACTGCTTCTAGGAGTACAGAGCTCACTAGAAAATACATTTAGAACCATGCCCACCCTTTAGATTAGATTAAGCTGCCTATAGAAGTCCAAAGTGTTTCCCTAAGGTTTAAGACCTATGTAGTAATCCCTGCATTTTTCACAATTCACTGGGTATGCACTGCTCCTAAAAATTACTACAGGCTCGGTTTCACTTAAAGGTTAGACCTTCCTCCAAAGTACCAGTTACTGTGGAATTACAGGCCAAGGGAACAAGGACTTTCTTTAAAGATTACTAAAATTATCTTTTTCCTCATATTGAGAAAGAATTCCTCCAAATTTGGTTTATTAGCAAATTCAAGGAAGGCTTAAACAGGAGCAGTCTGGCTCTGGACTGCATTTCAAAGGCTCCTGGCCCTTGCTGTGCAGGAGGTTGCAAACTCTGACCCAAGTCTCCTCTCCACTGGTTCCCATTTTTTTAAGGAGCTGTGCTTTATTGCTGTCAGTTCACGCTTCCAGCCCTCCCTGAGAGAACAAGGGAGATGGGAGAGGACACTCGGAGTCTGCCTCCTGCAGCCAAACATCTCACATGGTCACCAGGGAGCCTCTGAACATATTCCCCTTCCCTTCCCACCACTGAAGACCACTTCCCTGTCAAAGCTGGTCAATGAGTTCAAAGCTCCAGGGGATGCTGGGATCTGAACCCAGTTTTTCTCTTGGTTTGAAGGCAGACAAGGTGGATGGTTCATTATCAACATCGGTTTGTTGGGGTTTTTTTTTATTTGCACTATAAAAACCCAACCTCTTCAGGCCCTAAAAGCTAAACTTGAGGCAAGGTGTGAGGTCCTGCACAGATGAAGTAAGAAATAGTCCCTGCTCAGAAACCATGCAGGAGAGACTGGGGACAGGACACAGAAGGAGAAGAAATAAAGCACATGTTAAAAACAGAGATATGCAGCACAAGCATTTAAATGTCATTTCCTAGGGAAACTATGCAAAAAATCTTTCATAATCTAACTCAGCAGAACACTGCTGCAGACCACTAAAGAACCCAGCAGTGTTTGCAATGTGAACGCTTGTATCCATGTGGACTCATTTTAAGAGAGCAAAAAAGCAAATCAGTACCAAAATTCAGTTATTTCCATCAGATTAAAATGCCAGAAACACATTATGTCACTTTGTACTTTATGTCTAAACAAAGGATGCTAGACAAGCAGGAGGAAGATATTTGAAATCAGTAACTAGAAAGGCAAATTATTTTAATTTTAAAATGGTGACATCTTGAAGAGTGTTTGAATGAAGGTTCATAAATTGGCTGGAATTAAAGAGGAGTTTAGCTCAGAATATTCTTCATAGTTGAATTATTCAAACAACATGTGGCTACTGAGAAAACATTGTCTGAGCTAAACCCTAATTATAACAGTGCAAAACAAACCACTTTAACTAATAGAGCACATCTTTCAGTGATGTCTGTTCTGAAAAATGCTACTTTTTGTAATATGTGTGAATTCTCTCAATTTTTCAGGAAGCAGTAGACTAATAGTAAATATTTGGTTGGCACAGCTTCAGCACACAGATCACATACCTGAGATTTGAGAGCTCTCAGACAAGAAAATGCTTCAGTGAATACTTAAGTTTGAATAGTTACATAGCAGCTGCCTTAGCCCACAATTGCTCCCCACAAGCCCCCTGCATGACAGCATAACCTAGCAGGCTCTGCTCCAGCTAAATTAAAAGCGGAGAGTGCTGGAAATCATGAATACCTCAATGTCTGCTCTAAACCAGGATTTAAAGGTCCTTATTTTCATAAATGAAACATTGTCATAACTGATACACAAGTGAGGACTCATGCAGAAAAAGGGTGGACTGCAGAAAATATGCCACATCACAGGTATGCAGGAAAATCAACTGCACCATTTGCCTGAGAAAGGAGGTAAACATGGGTAAACTCTCAATAATCTCCACGTGGGTTTTTAGCAGGAAATGCACTTAGAAACAAGCTCGTCTCCTTTGAATACGAAGGCCCGTGTTCTTAGGAAGTCAGGAACAGCAAGCAGAGCGCCCGGCACGGAGGAGAGCACCCAGACACGGGTCACAGGCACTCACACTGCCTGGCTGAGCAGCGCCATGGTGGTGTGGCAGCGCAGCCCCATCCCAGCCCGGGCAGTGCCAGGGAAGCTCAGCGCTGCCAAGGGAGGGCAGCTCTGTGTCCAAGGGCAGCTGCTGAGCACGGGCCTCGTCGTGCCACCGCTTCGCCATCCCCGCGTCCGGACAGCACCACAGCTGGAGCCGTGCTCTCTTCAACCTTGGGCACTCCTGGCCCTCGAAGAGTCCAGCTGAGCTCTGGCACCACTGAGGATCCGCATTACGATGGGTGAGCTGCTATGAGAAATGCTGGACACGGAAGGAACGGAGTCCATAAGCCGGGCGGAACAGCAGATTCCTCTCGTGGCAGACACACCTTTTATCTACTTAGCAGCGTCTGACATGTTAAGGGAGCCAGCACACGTAGAAGAGAGAATGCATTTCAGTCGGTGACATTTTCACTACAATACTCAGAGTTAAAAATGCATTAGCAGTAACTTTCCATCTATCAAAACCATGAGGCAGGAAGCAACACTTGCCTGGCAAAGTCTAAGAATGCTATTAAATGTGCTGGAGGCCAGACTCTGTCCTTTTTTATGATCCATTTGCATAAGTAGGACACTTTCACATAAGTCTACATGGCTTTAGGGCAGCATAACTTGCCACCTCTCTACCTGACTGCTACTTGCCTGACTACCAAGCATCAAGAGCTGACTAAACGTGGTTTTTACAATACATTTATATCCTAACCCATACAACGTTTGCTCATTATCTGAATTTTTATAATATATAAACAGCAAATAATTGCAAAAGTGCCAGGGACACAAAGCTACCAGCCGTCAGCTGAATCACATTAGCCATACAAGCACATTCTAGCAGCCCTCATGAATAGAAGGGACATAGCTTGTGCCCAAGGAAAGAATATTCCTGTTTAGCAATGAGCTCTAGCAAGCCCTTACATGCTGCTGAGTGTCCAGCTTGCCACAGACTTGTGTTTGTTTTGCAAACCCATGAACAACCCTGTCCCCCCTGCTCCTTTCCTGTTACACAAAGTGCAGATCATTGCTGTACCACAAGAGCAGCTCACACTTGCAAGTGCAAGAAATGCTGCTCACGTGAGACCAGCAGAGAGCTGAGGATGAAGGAAAATAAAATACCACTCCACAGTGCCATCTCGTATGGACTCTAAACTGCCCCGTGCATAGAAGCCGTGAAGTTTGTCACAAAATACTAAGTCAAAAGTACCCCAAAGTTGCACCATCAAAAACGACACGGTGCTGCCCATAGGACTGGGCAGGGCTTTTCTGGTTTGGCTGCCAGTGCTCCACATAAATTAGCTGCTACTTCCCAGGGGCTTCTGTGTTTATAGAATAAACACCACAGTCCAGTATCCTGTGGTACACAGTGCACTCGCTTAACTTCTACCTGCATATTTAGCTGTCTACAGAAGACTCGTGTAAGAGACTTTCAAAGAAATTTCTTTGAAGAGGTGTAAGGTAGAAGCCAGCCACAGGCACGTTTGCTCCTGCTCTCTGTGGGAGGAAAGGAGGAGGACAGGCAAATACCCTCGGTGTCACTCTCTCTCTGCTGTTCTAATGAACGCTCCTCACAGCCGCCTTTCTGACAGAAAGCCTGCAGTTTCTTTACATAATGACTTCAGAATAAATTGCATGGGGATCAGAACAGAGGGAAAATTATAACTTGCAAGTACAGTTCCCCGTCAAAGGCTTCTTAGTTACTCCCTTATTTGGATCATTCTCAGCGTGTTCCTGATGATACACAAATGTGTGGAGTGCCTTTACCACAACTGAGGGTTACTCAGGAGTAAAGCCACGTGTGCGTGGGCAGCATTTCAAGTAGCCAGGTGCCTAACTGTGAATAGAATAAAAACAGGTTTCCTTGCCATTTCCTCAGGGTCCCAATAGTTAATCCTAAAGCCTGTTACCTGACACTGAGTTTTAGACAGTACTTGAAAGCAACTCGCAACTTCAGGAGTAGGTAAACTATCTTTTATCTCTTCTTTAGGTGTCCCTGTTGAGCGATATTCTCTAGGAGCTGTAATGGGCATCTAAGGATCTGGGCGAAGTAGGTTCTCAGATAATGTTGTTCTTGCAGTCAGCGAGAGAGTCAAGAGCTGCTGCAAGTGCTGCCCAGTAGCACTTGGAATGGCAAAGCTATTTCTGTTAGTGAGGGCAGGGGAAGGACCTGAGAGCAGAGGTTTAGAAATATTTCTAGCCCAGGCAGCTTTCTGCAGACAAAAGTTCTCAAGATGCTAAGAAAGAAAAATTTCTGTTCTTGAATCCAGTAGATGCTGTGGGGCGAACCAAGGGAAAATTCTCCTTGGGTCTTAAATGCGAAAATGCGAGACTCTTAAACTCCCCCACTCATTTCATGCTACATCTTTTGCTCACTTCACCTAAATTTAGCCATCTAAATATTAGGATAGTTTAAATGTGTGTAAATCTAGTTTGTAGCCATCCCTCAGGGGGAAAAGCAGGATTTCTCTAGAATGCAATTTTCCTGTCCTACGGCAGCTGTCTCAGGTAACCAGGATAAATTGCCTCCTGGAATCATCTGATTCTTTTCAGCCTAGATGGCTGCCAGAGAGCAGTGCTGAGCCGTGTGAAAGGAAGGGCTGGGTACTCCAGGGTGTGAGGCTGTGAGGGGATATCGTGCCCAGCAAACAAGGATGGAGATTTCAGCTTGCCCGAGGAGGAGCAAGGTTATGAGGAGACTGCCTGGCTCATGGCTTTATCCAAGGACTGCTTTCTGATCAAGGAAGGAAAGGCTGCCCCTGGCTTCTAAAGATCCACAGCCCCAGACCGGAAAGACTCCAGGCAAATGGGAAAGTCATCAATTCCTGTATTCCACAAACTGTAGTGGGGCAACGGCTGACAAGGGAAGGCAGAAATGGTGGTAGCGTCAGGAACTTGTGCTGAACTAGAGTCAGGTGTATCAGGACAGCAGCCAGGCAGGCAGCGTGGGCTACAGAGGTACCAAAAAGTCTGGGAGTAGGTCCTAATTTCTAACACTTAGACTAGGTACTGTGTGCAGGTATGCTCAGCGTTAGCAAGTGATTCTCTTTGTTATTTGTCTCACCCTGGTCTGTGTAATCTGCAAAACTGAATAGTGAGAGTTCAGTGCCTTCATCCCCATGACTGACAGAAATCCTAGAAGTGGCAAGTGATACAAAGTTGAAGGATGCATGGAAATCTTACAGCAGTATTATCAGCTATATCAGCACAACCTGAAATCAAATTTGTCTGCCCAGCCAGTCCCATAAGAACCATTTGCTCCAAATGTACAGTGGAACAAAGTACATCACCTTCTTTTCATTTCATCAGCATTATTAATTGAAACTTACATCAATCTCTCTGTTATTTTGTCATAAAAGCCAAGCTTACAACTTTTAAATAGTACCATAGTGTTAGATTTGCTCTACTCTTCTGGAAATCAAAGCCTTCAGAGCCTTATTAACAGTCAATATTAATGGTCAACTCTTAAAAAGCTTAAGAATGTAAGCTACATGTTAAATGTAACAATTGAAAACAACAACAACAAAAAAATGCCTGTCTTTTCCCTGACTACCAAATTATTTCAAGTTCCTAACTGGTAATTCCTGTTCAATCATCATTGTGTAGAAGTGAACGAATAACACTACCAGGAGGACCTGTCCTTATCCTTCCCACATCACGTTTCTACCACTCTGAGTTCTGATGTACGATAAAATACCAAGCGTTTAAAGCCCCATGAAACTTTGAAATAGTTGTGATTTTTCCTAATTATTTTGTCATAGATTGCAATTTAAATTTTAGAAAATAATTAAATTTAAAGCTTCCCCCCATATTAAAATTAAAAAATTGCCACAGACACCTAGCTATGTTTTTAATCACTGAGATATAAAGCTTTGGGGAGAGAGAGCAAAAGCAAGGAAGCAGAATGGCAGATATATTTGCAGGAACCACATACATGTCTAAATTGATAAATATATCTGCCTGCATAGGCATTTATCTAACAAAAAGAAATGGAGATAAAATGTGCAAAGAGGAACAGTAATTGTAAATAACAGTCTCTCTTGCTCTCGTTTCTTTCTAAAATTAGTCAATTTGATTTCTGAGGTCTTGATCTACATTTTCTATTGCGGGCAATTTATTCCAGACACAAGAAGTCAAAGCATCTACAAAACTTCAGTCTATTAACCTTGGGACTGGCAGCTTATTAAAAGTCATAGGTTGAGTATGCCAATTATCAGCCAAGGAGATAGAAAGAAACAAATTAAACATTGTAGCAAACAACAAGGGTCTTGTGGCCCCCTGCAAGCAGTAAGATCTTGTTTTGTCTAGAGCCTATTTTTGTGGAAGGGAGTTCTCAAAGGGCTGGAGATTGAGAAAATTGTGCTCCTATTCAGAAATTCTTGTATGTTTGTCTCTGTTATGTAAATCCCAGTACACATCAGGGATGAAAGCTATTAATAGAGATCACAAGAACTTAGAAAATGGCATATTTCTCTTCCTGTACTACTTTAGACTTTGATTTTCTAAACACTAATACACATTAAAAAAACCAAACACAAACTTGCAGTACCTTAAACGTGCAAGTGTCCATGCCAAAATGTAGGCTGTTTTTCCTTCATTACATCTCACCTGCTCTCAAAGTTGTTTTTTCATTTCTAACTTCAGACTTTTGTACTGCAGCGTGGAAATTCTTGCTCTTGAAACCTGTCAGTTCCACAGGGCACGTGTCAGACCATATCCTGTTTCATCAGCTCAATAAATTGTAAATATTGCCTATTTAATGTCACAGAGATCACAGTTGTTAGATTATATGATGAAATCTCTGTTGTGGGACAAAAAATAAGTGTGCTTGCATAGGTAAGAGAAAACTTCCAGGAGCTCTGTGTTTTACTGCATTTTGACTGCTGTTTTTATTACTTCCTATTCAAATCATCTACACAATTTTGTACCCAAAATCATGCATTTATGCATGATTTGCTTTGCCTGTATCCAAGCAGCTTACTGGTGGGACCACAAATGAAGCTGCTTCTGCTGAAAAACTAAGTGGCATGAAGAAACTGGAGCTCCTGCTTCCTCCTGTGCCAGCCTTTGCCCAATCCCAAGCACCGCAGCCTTTGGCCCTTCACAGGGAATTTGTTAAGCTGATACACTGTGGAGAGAGTGACATTTTCCTTTCCATGGAAGGAAATCATATCTAAGACTAAATATTTTTTATTCAACAGAGCTACTCAGAATTGCAGTGTGGTGTTGTTTTCTACCCAGCATTAAATAGCAAGTTTGTTGGAAATAGTTAGTGCTACTACAAATGAGGATTAGAGACACTACAGAGAAAAAACTGAGGTATGTTTATCCCCCTTAAGACCCGAACAGAAAATCTAAATCAGTCACCCACCTATTATCTACATTTTGTACTGATTTGCAGTGCGCTGTATTTCAGAAGTATTTATCCAAATTTCTACTGAGGTATAGAGTAGGTAATCACAGTGTCAGATTGAGAAGAAATAAATAGCCTTAAGATGAAATGGAGAGCAGAATTTTCTGCAGAAAAAACTATCCTTACTAATTGGAAGTCAGAATTTACATCATACAAGTGTAGAGAGGCAGTTCCTGCTCCCCACTTGAAACAGAAGCCCCACAAAGTTAGGGAGAATTATCACACTGCATACAAATGAGCTGTGGAAAACATTTGTATTACTCCTGAAGTGTCACAATTAAAATGCAGAAGGGTATAACAACATATGAAGAGTGTTATAAATGCATAGTACATCAGCACTTCGAAGATTTTTGTTTCTTTATATATCTCTTAGTACTATTCCTGATCTTCAGTTCTGGTATTAATTTCTTATATCCAATCACATTTTTTGGTGACTCAGGGAGAAATTATGCATAGTTCTTAAAATAGCCAAAAATCCAAGAAAGCACAAGTTTTCTTGCCTCACCACACCCTAAAAATACAAAAAAATTGCTGAAAAAGGATTGTTCCGCAAAGCAAATGGAGGAGAAGCCCCCTAATGTGGAACAGCTGCACAGCACAACAGTAACAAAAGGAGTAATAAGATCTGAATGTCATCTCATAATATGATTCTCTACAGAAACAAAATACTTTATGAATAATAGAACATTCCCATTCAGAATAACAGTCTCATTCTTTTGTATTTTTAACCTCTCTTCTTATGTGATAAGGAAGGTACCCTTGACTGCTTTGTACTTCTATCCTCTTGAAGCTGAAATGCACTGCCACATCCTCTATGAGGCACAGAAGAGACTTCATTAGCAATTCCAGATCCAGGATGCTATGAACTGACATCTCTAGTGTGCATCTCCTTGTCACTTTACCTTTCCTTAGCACAAAAAGAAAAAAATTCCTGTCAAACACTCTTCTAGACACATGAGTCTCTAGATGGAAGAGAGTATTTTAAAACAGAATCCTCTACCCAGAAAAGGCAATGAGAAATGTGGTGAGTGATGCACAGTTATAACATTCCACATTGATTATGGATCTTCAAGCCCAGTAGCATTACTCTGAAGGTTTCCTCTCTTCCATACAAATACTTAAAGTAGCTCCTTAAGTATAAAGAAATCTATCTACAGAGTAACAAGAATATTTATGAACAAATAAAACTTTGTGCAAACACTCAGGAGCAGAATTACACATCGGTGATGTCCGTAACACCCAGGAAATCCATCATGACGGCCATTGAATAAGCTTCCAGTTCCCCAATTCTTAGTGTACAAAAATAAGCAGTTATTTGCTTATTGAATATCCTTCGCTCTGGTACAAAGACAACTTATGTTGCCCAATCAATTCTTTTGGCTTTAAAATATGTTATGGCCAGAACATAAACAAGAACCTGCTTCCAGCACCAGCTAGGCTTCTTTCCACACTGAGCAATGTTGGGAGTGGCCCTCCTTGCCTCGTGGAAAACAATCCCCATGGACCTGCTCTACCTACATGTACAGACAACTGTCAGTCACAGGAACACAAGACAGTTCTGGCATTAAAATTATTTAAATTGGGGAAAGAACTGGAAAACAAAATTTTCTTTTAAGGGAAAATTCCGTAAGTTCACCATTTGTTTTCAGCTTAAATAGACAAAAATGAAAGCTTTCCCCACAAAAATATTGAGATTTTGATACTGAGTGGAATAGTTTTTGCATTTTAAAATAAAAATATAAACTTGATGGAAAGACTGAAAAATGTAATCAAACCAGATGTTACATGACTGGAACCCCATTTTTAAACATAAATGATTTGCAGTATGACATGGTAGAAAGATCTGTGCTTTTTAAATAACTTGGTCTGAAGACAAATCTATATATAGTCAACTTTTTTGAATTAAAATGTTTAGATAAGGGCTAATACTAAATTTGTAACAGAATCTTTGCTCTTCAGGTTTATATATTGCTTCTAACAGTTTCATCTAGAAGATAGATGGCACTTTGCATTCACAAAATACCCTGCAAAGCATTAATCACATAATCTTCACTGTCTGCTCTGTAACACAGATCAGAAAAAACCATTTCACAAAGAGAGAAACCGAGCAGTCAGACAGGTCGACCACAAGCAAAGCTGCCATTTATGCTTAAGACTTTCTAATTCTACTCTTGACCCAGCTTTCTGCCCCTTCTGCACTGCCTGTACTCTGCACAGCCTTCTCAGCAACACATCTGCGACTTCTCAGCACTTACAGGCTCGTTTCCAGGTAGTTTTGTTTATTCCAGAATAAAAGACTTGAGAACAGAAACTCAGCTAACCAGAGCTGCCAGAAAGGTGCTCTGCCCAGCGCAGGAGCAGCACAGCACCCACCTGGACAGCCAGCTAAACTACCCAGGCATTTCCTTCTGCCAAAAATACAACCCAGGGCCAGGTTTCAAACACCTGTAGCCCAAGGACTAGTTTGGAGCAACATTGCTGGGTGACCTTGGTCCAGCTTTACTGAGAAAACTGTTGCTTGAACTGGAATAGAGAATGTGAGCTAAAGCCATGCAAGATAAGAACAAAAAGATCAAAGTGTAATTGCTGAGTTGATGATTATTAGCTATGCAAACAAAAGTATCGACTTGGAAATATATAAAACTGTAAAAAATAAGAATCAAAAAAGCGAAAGACTGACCTCAGCAAGACTGAGGATCATCCCCTTTGAAGAGAAAACAGAGGTCAGCACTTCCCTCCTGCCCAGCCCCAGAAACTCTCCTTGGTGGTGATAAGCATACTGTTCACACAATGCTGAATACACGATGCTGTATTCACATGTCCATATAAATACATCTGTGACTTCACAAAGTGTTGAAGGATGTTTGGCTTGAGGTGAGAGAGCAGAGCAAGATATTTCACTAATGGATTTGAGCAGGTACAAAGAATTTACAAAGAGTTCTACTTGGTAAGACAGTGAGACTGCCACAGCAATAGAGATCTGCAGTATAACATCTAAAACCAGTGTGATCTCAATCTCTTCAAATCCAGATGTGACTTACAATGAAATTTATTTCATTACTGTTCTCCTTGGCATAGTAGTCAATACCTTTTCTGCCAAGACTTCAGATCCAGAACTAAAGTAAACAGGATGCACTTCCAGTCAGGAACAAGAGACAAGAAATTTTCTTTTACACTTAGATGTGGGTTTCTCAAGACAACAAATTATCTTCACATTTTTCAAATTCTCTTTTCAAAGGCCAATTTGCTGAAAACTAACTGAACCAACAGAATGCAAAATTATGACACAGATCTGAACTTAAAGCCTAAGATGATGAATTTCTAGAACCAATCTCAATGAAATTTAATTTCACTTCCTATTTTTGGGACTCTCTTCCATCAAAATTAATCCACAGCTTACTATACTTCTATGGTAAGAATATTGGGTCCCAAGGCTGACTTCAAAGAGCTAGGGAATGACTACACAAAAATGGGAAGAGGGCCAAAAAGCAATTAATTTTTGTTCTACCATTTCATTATATTTACACATACATGGAAATACACAGCCAAATATCATTCCAAGGTTTTCTTTAATCAGGCTAAACAAGCAATGCTCAGCAGATGTCTAGTGGGCAGCAGTCAATGAAAAGTCATGTTTTGGACTGTGGCTTTCCTGACTGCCCCAGATAATTTGATTTCTCCTACCACACTAGTATTCCCAACAGTGGAATCCCTGCACACCTACAAAAGTACAGGTGTCTCAACTACTGCTGGATTCTGATAGCCCAGACTGAGCTTTCTCATCAGTTTTTGACTACAGGTTTGGGTTTGGTTTGTTGGGGTTTGGGGTTTTTTTTTTCCAAAATAGGGTATTTTCCACCATTCTTACAATCTTCTGAGAGTTCTCCAGAGTCATTGGAAAGGTTTTCAGTTAATTGCCTGAGTTTCAGGCCAGGTCCTATGGAGCTTTTTTGACTAAAGCATAGCACAGCTCCAAGCAGCAGATGAAGAACAGACAGTGATGGATTTCCTCCAGGGAATCGTACCTACTGATGGTAGGGGCAGAGGAGAGAATACATTAAATAGTTCCTGAAATTGTGTTACTTTATATGATCAAGCAGATAGTGTGTCACAAAATGGGAGTATAAATAATATGCATATAACAAACAACAACTCAGCTGTTCATAATATCACCCTGAAGCGAGACAGTGAAATCTGAATAACAAAGTTGTGCGTATCACGTAAAATATAAATGAGACAAACTATTTTTAAAAAGTACATTTCATATTTCAAAGGTATATCTAAGTAACCCATTTCCTACTATGTACTTAATACTTCACTAACTGTAATAACAGCAACATAAGCCAGACTGATTACATTTACAGGGTAGATGTTTCCAAGAAAAATTCCAGCCGGTCTGGGTGCCAGCAGCCGACCATTTCAATTGACTAAATAAGCAAAACCAAACTTTTGCCCAAATATTACAGGGGTCAAATTTTAAATAGCTTCAAGCTACGTTTCTGAAGGTAGGAACTTTGTATGAAATACAGTTATATACTATTTTTATACATGTGTTTTGGGGGTTTTTTTGATTGCCACTTCTAAGGACCGAAAGAGAATGAGCAATTCATTCAAATGTACTCACCATTAAGTTATGGCATCTGGTAACTCACTGTTAGGAATTAAAACTATTGGATTCAGCAAACTTGACTATAGCAGCATTGTGAGTCAAACTTATACCATGAAAGCTATTTTGGGAAACACTTACGGAACTTATGGGGCTCATTTCAAGACACGTCAGACGCCTACATGTAAAGTGCTACATTTGTAAAGTGCTGTGCCTAAGTTTTCTGGAAGTCAGTGTCCAACCTTTCTTCTTCCAGGTTCCCCCTAATTTAATCAGTTTTGGTTTAACCTGAGACAATAATTTTTCCATTATAAAATCCAGTTTGATTATTCCACCTCTTGGGATCCTACACTTTGGTGGTTTTAAAGTGTTTCATTCTTCCTTCATTACTTTCAGGCAGACTTTAGAAAGAAGTCAGGACAATCTCTCACTGATGGAAAACCTCTGCTCTGTTAAAAGGCCACAAAAAATTGCACCTTTTTCCTTTTGCACCCAACTAATCAGCACACAGAAACTGTTTAAGGAATTCACATTCTTAGGAACATCCTTTTTGAACTTAGCTTCCCACTGGCATCTCCTGAGTGATAATTCATAGCTCAAGATATACTTCACAATACTGTCCTAAATAGTGTTAAATTGGTATTCTCTGCTCCACTGGGCAATCTATCTAGATGTGTAAAGAAGAATCAAGACAGTCACAATTATTTATGGTTGACAGACACTGGCAACAAGAAATTGCACAATAACTCTTGGAAAGCTCTATACCTTGTTCGAACAATAAAAAGATGAAGTTTCGTAACAAATTGGATATTATGATTAGAAGGAAATAATAACCACCCCAAGCCAAACAAGTACCTCAGCAATCAAGTGTCACTTAAATTGCTTGAATCATTTGACATATCTTCAATGTGTAATGCATATTAATATAACAAATGATGAGTACCGCTGAGATTTCAGAGGACAGCACTACAGTACAGCTGGAGAAAAATCAACTTAAAATGAGTTTAGATCATGGAATCGATATCTAGGGATTTACTAAGGATCACTGAATCCTTCATTATTGATCCACAAAAATACTATCCTTTTACTATGCAGCACACAATTACTAGTTATTTTTACAAATTCACACAATAAGAATCAACAAACTGTGTACTGATTAAAATTCAGTCCTGAATATATTACATAAGGAATTAAAGTAATCTCAAAAATGAGAGCATGTTACAAAATTCATAGGCTTCATGCTCTTAACTGGAGATATGAAATGCATGCTTGCTTCCTTGTCATTTCAGTCTTTCTGGGAGCTTGATGCTAATTGGACCTCTACATCTTCTCCTAACACAGAAGGAGAATTTAAAATGAAAATTACTCAAATAAACTCTACGAAATATTTTCACTATATTTTTCTACTTTATAAAGACAACTGGCTTGAGTGTTTTCTGCCAAAACCCCATAAACAGACTGCATTGTATTTGTGTAGTTCAATCTCTTGTTTTATCAGTGACTCACTGCATTACATACAAGGAACACTGCCACTCAAATTGTATTGCTAATAAATGATATCATTCCAGAATATGTTTTTTCTCTCAGTTTTGCACCTCACCCTCAGAAAATATTAAAGAGGGTACAAGAGGTACATAAGAAGAATCTTCTTTTTGACAGCAGCATTAAACATTAAGCATTAAATGTTGCCCCCCATCAATAATCTCCATCTCCACAGAGCAACTTTCCAATGCCAGAGAAAGTTCTGGTCTTGCATTCAGGTCTCCAATGCCCTGGCTGAAGAACCTGGGGAACAGTTGAGATAAATCCACCTAAAACCTTTCAAACCATGGAGGCTGCATTAATTAGCCACACTTTGAAAAAAATAGAATAAAAGATATTAATCTAAAAATCTACCACACGTACAGGAATAACAAGTGCCTTATAAAGACATAACCAACAGGTTTTGAACAGGAATCTCTCAGAATGTCTGAACTGTTTTTTATCTATATCTGAATAATAACTATTGCTATTTTATTCATATCAGAATCTCACAGGGATGTTTTAGCTGCCCATTTTTGTGTCAGTGAGACCAGTGGACTGTGTTACAAGTTATGGTTAATACAATATCCTCAATCAGAAACAGAGCACACTTTTTATGTCTATTTTATATTTGTCTGTTTTCAAAAAGACTAACAGAAATCTGTTGATATGTAGCAGATTTCAGACAAAATTGCATTGAGACCCATTACTGTGAAGTTTATACAAACAAAAATATTTGCACCAGAAGTACCTAATGAAAAAAAACCCTCAAACAACGTAGGAATATTTACCCCATAAATATTCTTAGCTCAGTCATATATATAGGTTTTAGGTTTATAAATAGATGCAATTTCAGAGCAGGCAGTCAGTCAAATAACAGAATGTGCCAGAAAAAAAGAGAAAAAAAGGGGAACCTAAAAAGCCAACCAATCAACAACAATGACAAAAACTTAAAAAAAAAAAGAGATAGAAAACAAAGTCCAAGAAGTCAGAACAATTTTTGGATAGTGGAATTTTCTAGCACATTATTTGTTTGAATAAAAAGAATTAGAAACATTCCAAGTGTGCAGAATAATGTCATCTCACAACATGAAAATCATATAAAATGAAAGTGCTTTATAGCTAATTATAAAAAATGGTAAATTAAATTAGGCAGTGAGGAGAGGCAAATACTCCCACTATCCTGCTAAATTATCATGCCTTATATGCAGAAATCAGCCTCCAAAGCTTCTCAAATCTCACCTTGCGAGGCTCAGTTCCCAAAGGATGCCTCTAAATACAGCCCTGCTTTACAAGCTTTCTACTCGAATAAAAAAGCTGTTGCATTGCAAGTAAATTTAATTTCTAAAATTTCATTCCCTTGCACAATCCCTCTCTCTTTTAAACTCTGAAAGAAAAAGAAAAAATAAATCATTTTGTGGAGGCAGTAAAACAATATAGTTTATAATTTTCCCTTTCCTGACCTTTGAGTGTGTGCAGTTCTCTCTGAACTTACTCCAGCGAGCGGCGCAGTGGTTGGCATTTTTCAATTTGGAGCAGTAATGAAGGAGTGTAACTATGACTAACGCGCCGCACTCGCTTTGCTCTGTTCTGTCATTTCCTTCCATCCTGAACGGGAGGATCCACCCTGCATTTCAGCAGAACACACGAGGCCTTTCAGCACACTCCCCGTACCACCGTGCCATCGATCTCAGCCCCGCTGCAAACAGGCTGCAATTCAATTCACCAAGGAAAAGGGATTGTGCTGCAGTCCCGGGAAAGCCACTGCCACTGAGAGCAGCAAATGCAGGCACATCGCAGGGAAGGACCACAAAAGTTGTTAACTTCACCTATTTTTCCTTTTGTATTGCTTTTCCACTTTTATCCATAACGCATCTTTAATGTATCACAAAAGGTATAACATTTTCCAAGTCAATTTTCTGGGGAGGTGTGATGCCTTGGAATTTTAGCTTTTATATTTTCATATATTTGTAATCCTGCTATTCTTTAGTGTGTAAGTCTGAGCTCCATGTAGAGTGTTAGCTCCTGCTTTTCCCATTTTTGTCAGACACAACAATTCCTCTCCAGGCCTGAGAATCAAGGACACCTCACTGTCTCAGGCCCTGAGAATTGGAAACAAAAGTGAGTTGGGGGGAGCAAACTGAGAGAATGGGACTGCACTGCCTGAAGCTGTAATTGGACAATTAACCTCTGATAGGCAAATGGACAAAACTTATATCTGTCCCAAAAACGTGTGGCTGTGTCCATCCTGGGTGCAGTCTCAGTGAGACTCCTGCACTGCCCAAGGTGTGCCCTGTGAAGGCCTTTCCATAAATCCCTGTCCTTTATCCTTTCACTCTGCCCAGCGTCTGCTCCAGGTCAGCTTCTACAAGGCATCAGGTGAAGGGCTGAATCCTTAACAGAGTGAAAATGCAGAAACTTGGAAACCTGTGCCAGTGTATTCCAACAGAAGGTCCTCTTCAATATCTGAATTATCCCTGTAATCTATATTTCTTTACTACAGAAGGCGAGTGCAGCAAATCACAGCACATAAGTTATTTCTGTTGGGTTCCTTCTGGAGATTTCTCCATATTGGTGCCAGCAGGGTATACTGGGAAAAATTTATAAATTTAGTCATACATTATCATGCCAAATGAGCCCTCTTCATAAAGGGTGGGCTAAAGGAAGTGAAATTATAGCAATATTTGAGTTTCTCTTCCCAGAGAAGAGCCTCTTAACTAAGAACGGTTTTTCCCCACACAGTTGGAAAGCAATCCCTAGTTCAGGACTACTTTGTATGTTAGCTCCATAGTCTCACTGAAATCAGCTGAGAATGTATCTTACTAAATAAATATTTCTTAAACTCAAGATTATTAAATACACTGTGTTTCAAGGCAGACCAAAAGCACTTTCATAATGATCTGGCCATTGAAATGTTTACTTTCCAAGCACTGACCTTAAACGCTGTTAAACTCCAAAACAACAAAATCCAAGATTTTTCTCTATAAGATTACAAAGCTGAATTCCCTTTAAATTATTCACAATATGCAGAAATATGATTAAATAGTTAATGCTCTTAACATGCTGTGAAAATGTTTTAAGGAAGAACTGAATTCCAAAGGAAAAATCCTCACTGTCTCCTCCACGTTGGGTAGTGTGACATTTACCACTTCCAACCAAATAAACTGGGAAAACTCTAACAGATGTCTAGAAATCATGCACTGCTTACTAATAAGTGAAACTTTTTTTTTCCTGAAAAAGTTTGGTGGAAGAGTTGAACACTGCCTATTAGTATTACAAGCCTCTCAAGAGAAACATGAATGAAATCTTGCATCTCATTAGAATTGCATCCTTTCCCCAAAGTATTTGGTCCATTTCTTGTGCCTGATAGTAAAGAAAAAGAACAAGGTCTTTCCCTCAGACTGCAAGTCTTATCTGAATTTTTTATGTGATCTAACTGCTAAGTGTGGGCTCTGGAGGAGCCGTAATCTCCTGATCTCCTCAGAGGAAGAAGCCCAGGCAATAAACCTGCTCTCTGTCCCCTGCTCTGGGCACCAGCATCTCTTCCCCACATTTCCCATCCCCAAATGTCTTGACCTTGAGCAGTGGGGTCTGATACACCTCAGCAAGGAACAGTCTCAACATAAAAATTCATAGATATTTCACAGAAATTGGCAGAAGGAGAGGGGAGTGTTGGGGATAACATCACGCTGAGAGAAAGGCTGAGGACAGCAGCAGCCACAGCCTCCAAGAGCTGCTGGGGCTGCTTGGCACGTTCAAAATGTCAGAGATGTGGGACAGGATGTGTGCATCATGTACTATTCCATTTATGATCACACAGCTGCTCTGAGATGTATGTAGTTTAGGGTTCAGACTGCAAACAGGAGTTGGGGGAGGTAGAAAATATGGATCAGAGAAGGACCCTTCTAAATTCCCCCATCACACAAGTTCTGGTTTTGAGAGAAGCTGACACCAGTGCCTAGAGGGCTATAACCTTGAGAGTCTGAAGATCTACAGAGAAATACTCAAGACCCCTGGAGAATGGGAACATTCAGACTTTCTGAGAAAACAGATGTGTGAGTAGGCAAAGCACTGCAATAGTCCTCTTCTGAAAAAGGGATTCATCTTCCCCCAAGCGCTCGAAGCTACAGTAGCTCCCTAATTAGGACCGTTAGAAAAGGAACAGACCACTCTCATTCCCTCTATGATTTCCCTCAAAATGTCACATAACTGAAAGAAATTTCTAAAACTGAAACCATTACCCCCATTTGCCAGGGCCCTGCAGTGTGCAGTCTGTTTGCTCATTGGTACTGGCTTGTTTTGAAGGCTCCTTTACAAAAGTGACAATATTTGCGTGGCTCTTGAAACCTTGTTTTATCGTGACTGGATTTCACACAGTACTGGATCTCCTACCTTCCTGCACACTGCCCAAAGAGAGCACTCTGCATTTTGCAGCAATATTGAATAAATATGTCTGAGCAGAGCAGACATTCTCTGGCCTCTCTGGTCAGAGCTGCTCCCCCAGCCACGTCAGCTCTCCAACCCACAGCGGTTGGGAACAGGAAAACTGTTTTATTTCAGCAGGGAGGATATTACAGTCTCTAATACTATTACCCAAAGGAGGTTTACTAGTGGGAATCAACATCTTGTCGTATTTGCAGAGACTTTTCTCATCCCCTATCTCATTTCCCTCTGGGCTCCTATTAAATTAATATATTAACTCAACGTTGTGTCAGTGGTAGTGGAAATAACCTGTGAGTACAACCTATTAATGTTATGGTGCATTGCAGGGAACCTTGCTGAGAGTGATGACCATAACAGCTGCCCTTCATTTGGGATACTTGTGGGGGATCACTGAGCTCACTTACAGACTCAGGAGGAAAAAAAATGCAACAGGTTCCAGCCCTGGAACACAGCTATGCCTCCACACAAACAAAAATAAGTTTTCTGAATATCATTTGAGTTAAGTGTGTGGTCACACATTTGAAAGACAGAAAAGTCAGAAACAGATTAAATGAAAAGCACAACCCAACTCAGCTTCAGTGATCCTGAGACAAAAACTTGGGGTAATGGTGGCATGAGCAGCAAATTTTTTTCTGGCTGATTCTTTCACTACAGGGTTGGTGTTTTTGGTTTTTTTTTTCCTCTGAGAAACTGCAATGGGTCAAAGGATCCAGTGGATCAAGCACCAAACTTAGCTTCTAACTGAGATAACCCCTGGATATCCTAAATTTTGAAAAAAAGTTTGTCTTAAGACTACAAAACTACTTTACTTATACACTCCATTTATATAGCTACTCCAGAGCACTGCATTTATTAGAAGAATTGTCATATTGGCAGAAGTAACTAGCAAAAAACCTTTAAATTTTGCTTTGGATGATGCAGATTCTGGATTTTGAAGTTCCAGAGTCTCCAAAAATATTTTTAATTGCCTTTATAGAAAGTCCAGATGCTTCCAGGTTATTACCTTCTTAATATATATATTAAAAAAATCTCGTCAATAATTATCCAACCTTAGTAAAAGAGCAGCATGGGACAGGCAGAGGGAAAAGAGAAGGTGTCTTGGCTAAAGTGCTGAGCAGAGACACTGGAGCACCAGAGACACATCACACCATCTCCTCATCCTACAGCCTCCCTTGGGCTCTGGGGGCAATTCCCAACTCCTTGGAGACGGTGCAACAACCTTCAATAATAACTGGGGAGTCTCAAGACACTGCACTAGTTTAGACAATGGGTTTCCTCTCCATTTCTGCCAGGACTGTAGATCAAACCTAAGAGTCCACACAGCATCTTACTTATCCATAATTTTATGATACATCTCTTTTGAGTGTCTGCCTAACAGGCAGAAGAATATAGTTTACCACACTTTTTGAGCAGCAAAGCATGCTGTCTGTGCTCAGACTAAAATCCTTTATTATAATTTTTCCAACATTCTGAGTAGCCTGCCAGGAGATATTTAGAAGAATAATAAATCTTACTGGTGCCAGGGATGTGGGAGAAGGGCTCAGGACTAATGCAAAGATCTGTTTTATGAGTGTCATCTGTTCCTGCTCTGCCAAAGGAAGAATGGCATATTGAAATTACTCCGCTGTAGGCAAAAACAGCAAGGACAGCACATTATCCTCTGTTGGTACCCAGAGAGGGGAAAAAAAAGAAAGAGAAAAAGAAAAACATGAAAAACACATTGATGCCAGTATTGGGAAATACAGCAGATAATGTGGTGCAAGTTAAAATATTAAGGTACTCAGTTACTGAAGCAGCAAAAATTCCAGGGAGTTGCATACAGTAGCCTGCTGTTCCTGCCATTTTTACTTTTCTTCTTGTGGTAGGAAAGATTTTCAGTAGAATTACAGCAAATAAGCATGATAATGATATCATGTAAGCAGGAGAGTGGAAGGCACACACTAATAAAAGTAAAACTGCTCTCAACTCAATGTCTGCTAATGCGGGCAGAGGATCCTGGCACAGCTGAAGCAACCAACACATATCAGCTGTCCACAGGAGGACATAATGAGCTTGGAGAGAATTTATTGCAAAATCAAAGAGATCTTGCACATCTTGGCAAAGAAATCACAACGAGGGCAGCTATTTCTTTCATGCTATATGAAAGAACATCTAGAAGATGTGAGCATTTAAACCTATAATGGGGAAGGATAGAATAAAGTTGAGAACAGAGGAATTTTACTTCTGTTTATCAGGTTTTGGTCAGCATGTACAACACCTATATTGGTGATGCCCATTTACAACGAGCAGTCACACATCAGTGACCACTGAGCTCTTGAAATTTCTTCTGCCTAGGGAGGGTGCTGAAGGCTTTAGATAAAAATCTTAAATGACATCACTGGTAATGAGCTACAGGAACCTAAGGAAGGAAATATGTGAACATAACAATCTTGAGGTGCATATAGATCTATTGCAAAGAGGAGACACTGTTCTTGGTGTGTCTGGCCAGAAAACACAATGAACTTAGACTGTAGCACAAAGGGACCACTACAGAAAATATAGAAAATACTTCTTTTGAGGGATACCAAGTAGGGCTCAAGGGCAGATGTTTCCAAAGAGAGTGTGGGATCTTGCACTGGTGATAAAGGCATAGGTGACAAGTCCTGGGACAGAAAACTGATTAAACAACACCTGAAGTCCCTTTGGAATGTTTTTATGTAATTCTGGCACATGCTGCAGTCACCACGATGGGGAAGCTGTAAGATTTGGAAAAGCCCTAGCAAATGGTTCCCATACTAAGGTGGGGAGTGCATGAGTCCTAGATAACAGCAGATGCTACAGAGCAGAACTCAAAGGAAAGATGTTCCATTTCCCATTGAACAATTACAACAATTTAGAGTCACTGGCTATAAAACAGACATTTGTTGCAACAAGGTCAAATTGGTCTCATCATTGGGCACGTTGTGCACACAGAGCTGCCAAGACAGCCAATAATGTTATGCCAAGTACAGAGGATAAACTACGGACTGGCACTCCTGAGACTTCCCCATGATTTTATCCAGGATTTCGGTCTTCTATTTTTTTTTTCCCCCCACAGAGAGTCAGAAAGGCTGAAAGTAAGAAATTGTTTTCTTCCAACTGCAAGATTTAGTATACATATTGACATGTTTTCCCAACTTCAAAAAGGTATCATTTCAGTCTGTAGAACAGGGTTGGCTGGTTCTTAGGACAACCACATCAAGTGACCCATCAACAGCAGAAACTCATTTTCAAAGACATAGCTTTCAGCATGGCTTTCATCTCCCCAGGCAGAGAAGAAGGAGTTGTCTTTATTTAAAGATCCTAAACACAGTGCCAATTACTTCTAAGAATCATCCAGAAAGAATTTCTTTAAACGGAAGCATGGACACACAACAAGTAATATTTCAAGTGAAAATGTATCCTGTTTTTCTCAGGAAACCCTGAAAACTGGACAGCTCCATATGTTAACATATTCCGGGGTGTGAAGCCCCCCCAGATTATTCACAGGCCACTTTTCCCTGCTCCAATGCTCCACATTCACTGCTATCCAGCTGCTTTTTTGTGCATCACAGAAACAGCACTGCAAGTGCTTCTCGTGCAAGCTCATTCAGAAAAAAAAAACCAAAAAAAGCCTGAAATATCAAGGCTTACATGTAACAAAGTAAGAAAAGGAAACAGCAAAGCATAGACAGGTGTCAGAAAGTTGCAGTCTTAAAACAAAAAACCTCTATTTTTTAGCATGACAAGTAAGTGATGCTTTCACAGATCGAAATGGGATCAAATCCTCAGGCAATACACTGTAGAAAAGCAGGCACCCTCACTGAACCATTCTCATTAAAACACCCTCCCTCTGCCAATGTAACATTAGGGGTTTTTTCAAAAAGGAAAAGAAAAATCAGCTTTCATTTTCAAGTGACCTTTTTAAAAAATCCTTCCTAAAAAATATTAAAAGCATTGTTGGATACAACAACTCCAATTTCTGTGCTGATAAAACCACGGGTTGATTACAAACCTTTGTGTTTCTTCCCGTATTAAGGTAGCATTGTGCAATCATTGCTGACCTGGGATGAATAGAAACAAAACAAAAACATACAAGCATAAACTCACAACTATCATTATCCAGGCAGGCTCACCAGGCAGAAGCTGGGATATTAGCTGGAATTGTGCAAGGATGAGAGAGGAAGGGACTGCGATAGATGAGGAGATAATATCACACAATGTCACCTAGCAAATGGCGAGCGCTCTGCAGCCCAACAGCCACGCTGATCTCCAGCAGCAACATAATTATATTTCAAATTAGTTTTCTGCAATGCAAAAGGAGAAATAAGAACGATCATCTGATGTGATCATGATACAGAAAGAGACCTGAGTAATATATTATGGTTTCTGGCCCATTATTATACACAGAAAATGAGGCCGTACAATTCCAGTTCATTTCTGAAGGTTCAGGGTCATCTTATTAGGAACAACATATTTACTGTGAGCCTGAAGAACCAGTATTGATCTGAATATAAGTGTCTATGCTTGGTTTTAGGATCCCTCTTTTCCTGTGCTGTCCTAATGAGCCATGAAAGGAACCTCAGCTAAATCAGAAATGCCCAGCCATGGCTGGAATAGCCTTCTCTCTGTGCTATTCTTTTGACACCAGTGACATGGAGGGACCAAACTTCCAGCTCCAGGGTTTTCAGGAAGCACTGGAAACCAGCAAGAGCATATGGGAACACTGGGATTGATTTGCTGTACTGAAAAGCTTAACAGAGGCACAATCCAGGCCTGACACTTCCATGTAATTACAGGACCAGCCAGTTTTTGTGCTTTGTTTAATCTCCTCCTGCGTTGTCCGAAAATGTATAAAAGGTGGCAGCATAGGTGTTGCCAAACCTGGAGTTTTGGACTAGTTCAAAGATGCATTAAGGAAAAGCAGAGTATAGATGAGCAATATCTGCACCAACACAGACACGTATCCCAAATCCGATGCTAAGATGACATAGAGAGGCTTCTCAGTGGCAGAAATAATGTCCAACCGAACCGTGTGTCCTCACAATGGTTCTGTTTTTCCTGAATTCGTTACAAAAGCAGAGCCACTTGGAGGATTCTTTTTAGATAACACACTTTGAAATTATCATTTTTACATTCCTTTTTATTTTAATGGATTTCCTGCTTCTTGCTTGGTGTTTTGGTAGGAATAAAATGCCTGCCCTACAAAAGAAATTTAGAAACTGAGTGAGTGAGTGTCTTAGGTTACAGTGTAAGGTGTAACCAAAAGTATGTATTCTATTACCATCTTCATAAGCTTGGGGCAGTGTTCTTTATCTCCATGACTCATCCCTGATAACTCCCTCTGGGGCTATCTCCATTAATGGGCCATCAAGCCTCACTAAATGACTCATAAAATGACATCATCCCATTGTGACATGCTCCGCCCAGGGGGAGGAACCAAGCATTCCTGCCTGGATAATAATCTGAGGTTTGGAACACCGTGGGCAGCCTTACCTACTGGATTCCAGGGGAAAAGAGCTACATAACCACCACTGGACCTTCAGAGGAAAACCAGACCCTTNGACCCTTCTACAAGATCACTGCTTCAACAGAACCACATCTGTCACTTCAACAGGACTGCAGCCACCATTTAATCAGACTGCTACCACCACCCTGACCAACAGGGTGTCAGGTTGTATCCTGACTCTGTTAGTTTAATCCAGTGTTTTCTGCCTTTATTTTAATTTTTCCTATTAAATTGTAGTTGTGACTTGGAATCTCTCACTGGTTTGCTTTCAAACAACACACCACTGTTACAGCCTTAAGGTGTGCCAGGGGGAGTTTAGGTTAGACATCAGGAAAAAAATCCTTCACTGAAAGGGTGATGGGGCACTGGATTCATCTGCCCAGGGAGGTGGTGGAGTCACCGTCCCTGGATGTGCTTAAAAAAAGACTGGACGTGGCACTCAGTGCCAGGGTTTAGTTGATGAGGAAGTGTTAATTTAGGTCATAGGTTGGACTTGATGATCCCAACCAACATTTCCAACCTTGTTCATTCTGTGATTATGGGTGAGATCCGAAGCAAAGGCTTGCAGTAGCTCTATTTCATTTGGACTAAATGTAGGAAGCAGTTATAAAGTAGAATAATTGAAGCAGTACTGATGCAGGGACCTAAACAGAAACTTTGGGGGAAGCTAGGAATCAGCCTATGTGGACAGGAATGTTTTGCTAGATAATACTGTCAAGACGTGTATGCATGTAGAAAGCAGAAAGAACAGAAACACCTTAAACCTTTTGAGTGCTAACAGAGAGAAATCCCAAAATTTATGCATTAAGAACAGAACTGGAAGATTTGCCCTGTGAGACCAGGAACAGAGGTTTGACTAAAGCCCTGACCAAGAAAGGCTTGGCTTCACAGAAAAGTAGTCTTGTTATCTGCTGTCTAATGTGTCTGGAGAAATGGGTCACAGGGTGCTTTCTTTGTGAATAAACTTGATGGCTGCAAAGAAATCCAGCCTGGCTCATCAGCTTCTCCACCCTGAGGAAACAGTCTGCTAGACTCCAGATGCTGGCTACCTTCTCAGCAATTCTACTGATTTATGCCTTTAGCTAATTTTAAGGCCAGGCATTGTGTTTAAGTACCTCACTGCATAATGACAACTGCATGACATGAAGGAGAAAACTATATTTTTACAAGTAATTTCCCTGTGGTTTTGTAGCAAGCTGTTATGGATGCTAGTGCAGAATGTCACCTTTGTGCACAAATGCAAGTTACAAGGTGATGGTGTCTTTTAAAATGTAGGGGTTTTATCTAGCAGGACCAGGCAAGGGCTGGTCCTACTGAGCTCATTGGCAAATCTGCTGCTTCCTCTATGCCCTGGGTCAGACCTGTGCTTGTGAATCGCATCACACAAACAAGCTTTGCAAAATAGCAACACAAGGCTGGCAGCTCAGGGGCACCATGAGGCCAGTGGGGGCAGAAGGCTTTATTTCGTTTCATTTCTGAAGACACCGTCTTGTCTCCTTCTTTCTGCTTCCATTCTTTTCCTATCTGCCCAGAACCTTTCTGTCCATTCATTCTGCATTCCTCCCATCTATTTCTCTGCTGTCATCTGTCAATATTTTCTTGTCCCACCCTCTCATTTTGCTGTCTCTTCTTTTAAAGAAGCAGTAATTCAAGGGTGAAAAGACAAGAAAGAAAAAAGGAAAAGGCATGGAAAAAAGCTGAAGATTGCTCCCACTGCAGTTTATAACTCATTTCTACGGCTCCCTCTGAATCCTGCAACATTTTCGAGCCACCAAGGAGTCACAGTAAAATATAACCCCTGATTATGGGGTGAGATAAGCAAGTGGCACAGAAAACTTGGTAATTCTCATCTAAGGCTGCAACTACTTATTGGCAGCAGGACTGCAGTGACAGAGTCTGTGATTTAGGGTCCTTAGCAGAATCTACACTCGTGTTAAACCAACTAATAAAGAGTTGCAACAGAGATGTGCTAATTATATTTTTCCACTTCAGTGTGTACTGAACATTGTAAACTATCATTTAGTGTCATTATTTTAATGATATATTATGTTGATAATACAATCTGGGTTAATTGCCAAAAGAGAAATCTAGGGGGAAAAAATGCTTCTCTGATATTTTTAAAATGCAATTTCTCGTTAACCCTAAACCAGAAACTACTATAGTCCCAGCTCCAGGGAAAGCATTCATTTACCAGCAAAGGTAGCAGCTATAATTATTATGGAAACAGTTGTCACAAACCAATTGTCATCTCTGTTATTTTAGTAGGGGAAAAAAACCCAAAAGATAAAACCAGAATTTTGTATATTAAGGCACATAATTAAGTGCCTTCTTTTAAGGGATGTCTCATCTTTTGCTGAGAGAGAGCAAACAGTCAGCACTGTGTTCAGCACTGGCGCAGAAGGAGAAAATAGATGTCTGCCTGTCCCAAAGGCATGAGGAATCAAAGTGTAACAAAGTGAAAGCAAAATACATAATTCTAATCATTCATGTTCCACATCATTTTAAGCAGTATAAGTCACTCCATACTTTAAATAGCATTCTCCCCCCCCAGCCTATCAGCCTGCAATTGGCAAGAATCATTATCTCTGAAATTCCACCTGAATCAAGAGACAGGTCTTTTCTTACATATTTAGGCAATGACTCCAACCCAACCCTGGCTGTGAAGGACAGCTCACACAGGTATTTGGTTACAATTTTATATCTAATTGTCAGGTATCCCTGGATGACTGCAGAAGAAAGGAGCCATCTGTGGCCTCCCTGACCATCAAGTATTTCACCAATGGTCCAAGGACAAGATCAAGTGTTTATTAGCCTGACTATCAGAATCACATTTTCTTCAGGCCAAGTAGTTTTACCTACCTTGGTCTTATGTATTTCTGGTTAATATCCTCATATCTCTCTAAAAGAAGTTTAAGGATTGTATGTAAGATTTAAGCTTTTAACGTGCTTGAAAGTCACTACAAGAAATCAACCAACCAAATAAACCTGTTACAAGCCTGTGTGTTTGAATGGTCCTCTAGACCATTATATGTATAATGCCAAGAGTCTGAGGTTTTCTCCCCTAACACTCACGACATCAGGAAAGCCCACCCTGAGTAACAGAGGGATCTGCTAGTCCAGGCCGTGCCAATAACAGAAATGAATGAAGTCTGAGATCTGCTTCCTGCAGAGGCAGCTGTGGGAGCACTGATCTGCTGCAGATTGGCAGAAAAATCTCTCTGCTGAACCCCACGCACCTTCGGTGCCAACTACTTGTTAACAGAGCCCAAACAGACTCATTCAGTGTTTATCAAACCATGGAAAAACAATGGTTTTCCCCAGAGAGAGGCAGAAGATTTCAAAAGGATCACAAAGCATTGACATTAACCACCGCTGGCAGGGCTCTCAGGGACAGAGAATGAGTCTTTGCTGCTGAAGCCACTAATCACTGGGTGTAGGTTCTCGTCCCCAGCCCTGGAGGAACAGCTGCTCCCAGCAGTGACAGGCAGCCAAAACAGTTTGAAAAACAATGGATTTTAGAAATTCAATACACTGGAGAGCGATTAAGGCATTTCACCATTGCATCAAAGGCAGGGTTTGATTCCCACTTCCGACTGTCATGAGGTGACCAAAGCAAAAATAGAACCTCACCACAGAGAAAAGCAATCCAAATCCCTTCGATTTATCCTGTGCTGTCCTATTTTTACCCAAAATCTACCCCAGCACAGGGAGGATGTGAGAACTTGCAGGTTACACAACCCTGTGTTTTCACAGTGTTGTTGGGTGCTGCAATGGCTATAATTGTGATACACTGAGAATGTTTGCAGCCTTCTGCAGATCTCACACTCACACTTCTGCCCAACTGGTGTGATGTGCTTGTGTTATAACAGTTCACCGTGTTGTAACCAAAAGCTGTCAGGAATGATGGCTCAAATGATTTCTCTCCAAACACTGTCCTTTGTTTAGGTCTTTACATCTAGCAGCGAGTAGGGGATGGACACTTTGTGCTATTCACAGCCTGATTCCTTATTGTGACACTGGGAAAACCCTCTCATCTGTGTCTCAGCATCCTTAGTTGTCAGCCTGATACTCAATGCCCTGCTCACAAGGGCGAGTGATCATAAGGCTTTGGAAATTAAGGACCAGGTGGGTGGCACCTCTCTACAGACAAATTAGCAGTGTAAATCAGGTAGAGGTTTATATCAGATTAGGTATTGCAGGAAATCTAACGATCTTGGTGATCCTGGTCATATCGCAGAGCAGTCAGCTGTATTTTCCATCAATTTACTAATGCATGAACAAAAAGAAAATGTTTCCTAGCAGCTGTACTCAGACAGAACAGCAAACATTCTCAGTAACAGATCCTGACTGTAGTGTCCAAACCACGCTGAGTCTGGAGAGGAGCTAACAACAAATGAAATCTCTCAAAGTGAGCCCTTCCTTTTCTAACTCAAAACACTGCTGGACTCACATGTGTTGCCTGGGGGATGAAGCAGGGGGATTTGTTTGAAGTTCTCTTGATTTGTCTGAGTTTTTTCTCTCCTCAGACCCTTTGACCCCTTGGGAAGCTTCTGCTCTGTCAGGTACATAATCAAGCCCAAGGGGAAATCAAATGGGCTCGCGTACACAGTCATTAGTGGTCCCCACAAAGCTCAAGGGGCTCATGCTTTCTGAGACTTGTAAGATAAATTGGGAAAGGGTTATAAAATAAAGGAAATAGAGACTGGAGAAAAGTTGGAAGATTTGATTGAAAAGGCCTACTGGAGGCACCCCACTTTTTGCAGCAAACCCAGCAGTCTCTGCTGAGATTTGTTGTAAGACAAGAGCCATGAGATGTGAACCATTAGTCCTTTCCAGAGTCCTTTCAATCTGCACCACACGCTTCACCTCAGTGTTCCAGCTGCAGACAGGTCGTGTCATTTTCTCAACAAACAGTTTCTCTGCAAAGCATCAGGAGAACGGGCACAACCTATTAGAAAGGGCTGACAATAAATCTCTTATCTTTATTAAGATTCAAATCTTGCTCCACCCCACACTTATCAAATCTATTGATTTCAAAGTAAACAAAACCCTCTGTATAGATTGGCTGTATGTGAATCTTGAATTTAATCTGTGTGTAGGTACCATGATTTAAGCAATAGAAAATTGAACCATCCCAACAAGCTAGGACATTGTATAGAAGAATTTGCATTCAATCAAAATGTATGCTATGTATGTTATTTACTATATCGTGTCCTTACGTTATTTCTGTAAATTAATTTTAACCCCTCACAAATCACACAACTAAAGAACTGTGAAACATTTGTACATGAAAATCTAGGAGAAAAAAAAAAAAAGATGAGTTGATTCGTGATTTGTTTTGGGAAAAAATTGTTATCCACTTGAAGCCATGGTTGGAGAAATTGCTTCTCAAATCTATTACATCTCAGGCATACTAAGTACACTCTAATGAGTTCAAAAATGTGTAATGACACTGTTAATTCTATGGCTAGCTTCGAATCAAGACTTTTTCTTTCCTTCAAAGGAAAATAGGATTATTACATGCACTAGGAGAATTTCCTTAACATGATTGATAGGAAGAAAGAGTAATCACCTTTGAAGTGCCACTACGTATAATACCTCTCTAGTGTTCTCTTTCTCCTTCTGACATCCATGAGTAACTGAAAGTAAAGAAGCTGCTTAGTGTGATCAATGAAGCCCAGATGACAGCCTGTTCTCCAGCACCTACCAGCACTGCTGGGTGACAACAACGTCATCTTTGATACTTTAGGCGTGACACAGGGCAACACGTTTCTGAAGTGCCAGACTCCCGTTTGGCAGGAATCACACTGCCACGACCACTAATGACTGGTATCAGGTGCTCCTCCGCCAGCTCCCTCGCTTTGCAGGAAATAACGCTGGAAGCCAGGCTGGAAACTGGGCCAGGCACCTGCTGGGTCTGGACTGAGTCTCATAAAAGCAGGACTCTGGTGCAGAGAAGCCTCAGGACCGCAGGTCTGTGGCTGTTGGGTGCCCCTGCCTGCAGCACGTCGGAGACATCGCCTCTGACGCCGCACAGGGGACCAGCTCTGGCAGTGCCACAGGGCAGGGCAGACCTGCCATGGCCCCGGCGTGCCATAAACAGACCAAGATGCATTTTGCTGTTAGTCACAGATTCTGGGAATTGGAAAATTAATCAAAATTGCTGCACCCAAGTAGACTGGGGTTGACTCACTGCAGGTTTCTGAGGGAATAAACTATCTAAAAAATAGATATTTGTTTGGATTGCTTCAACATTTATCCATGTAAGAGTTTTGGTATTAACAGCTTAGATATCTATAATGAATTCAATTACCATTATAAAAGGAAGTAGCAAACAACTGTTTCCACCTTACTGAATTCTTTGCAAGACATCAGGCTGGTCTGACCTGACCTCTCTGAGAAAAATTCCCATAAAAGATATTCTAAAAAATCATGAAAATGCGTACAAATTTGGCTTCTATCCTGAGCACCAGGATAAAAAAAATCCCCTGCTACATACGGAGCATCTCTAAAAACATAAAACTAAATGTAATTTTATTGAAGTTTCAACAGCTCAGATGAGTTCTATTGTTTCACAGTCCTAGGCACTGAAATTGGAGGTGGTACACCAAGGTTAAACCACAGTAGTGACAGTTTCTTGTGTCAGACACCTGTCAAAATGTAATAAGAAATCCGTGAAAAGAAATAAGATGCCAAAAGCACATCACAACAGGGTTTTTTCATTTTCATACATCATGATTCATAAGTCACAGAAACTGTCTACCTATGAAAAGAAGGTGGCAGCTACATGCCAACACTTCTTGTTTGGCAGAAAATTAGACTGGGTCAAACTGTAAAGACAGGTCCTGCCCAGCCATGCTTAAGAAAGGCTTTGTAATCCCACCCATGGAATAATTTACACAGGGCAGTGGGAAGTGGCCCATCTGTGCTTCACCTGGCAGAGGAGCAGAGATGGCTGGAGTGCAGCCAAATCAACACCCCGACTCAGCACCCCACATCTGCAGTGCCTGCACATTCTCCATGGGGTCTCCCTCACACCTATTGTCCATGGGCACACATCAGAAACCCAAGCTCCCTTCTCTTTACAAAAAACCCAGTGAGTGTCAGATGCACTGACACCAAACAATGAAATCATTTCAGAAAAATCAAAGCCATCAAAACTGAGGCACGCCAACATGCTCAAAAAATCTTTAGTTAATGCATTTTATAGGAGATCTATCAAAAGGACTGAGGAAAATGGAGCAATCACAAAGATGGACAGTTTCAAATCTGCAGATGGGCCCATGACCACAGGAAGGAAATAGGTGCAGGGGTGTAGCGCTGGCTCCTTTTTGTAAAAAGGGATTTTTAGAATACCTGCTCTTTGAAATTAAAGTGTAGACTTTCATACAGATGTGCTCTCTGAATGTTACTCAAGTTATCGAATGATGCAGTCACAGAATAAGAGGTACCATGCACACCTCTGAGCTTGCAAGCCTGCTTTAACAAATTCTAGTTTTACAGCAATAAGCAACCTTCAGTAAATCCCCTCTTCCCTCTTCCATTACCTTTATTTATACAAGAAAACTAATGGAAACGGTGGCCAAAACTGTGCATACATTAAGGAGAGGCAATATTCATCTCCATGCAAAGATGTCTTTCCTTTCAGAGTCTGGGCAGTTTCTTCTGGTTTGTTTTTAAATAGCCCTACTCTGCAATATAGGACAGTGCTGCATTTGCTTGAAAGTCTGCTTCTTGAAGCTGATTTCTTTAAAACTGTGAATGATACAGTCTGTTCTGAACTACCTATGCAGAGCTTTGGCAGTAACACTCCCACTAGCAGGAAGGGGAGTTTATAGCTGCAGCTTTGCATGAAACAAATAACATTTTCCTGTGACTATTGATTGCCATCTATTTTTATGACACATCTGTGACTTTCAGTGACTTACACAAGTGTTCTGCATTAATAATATATCTGCTTCAGTTATTTATATATTTACTTGATAAATTAAAAAATACATACTAATAAAACAAGTGTAAGGTTCTCCAGAGAGGAAAATATTAAATGACTGCTTTTATATGAAAGGCCACAGAGCAACACCCAACGAGATACCAATTCATTATTTGTACGTACACACGCAGGCATGTCACAT
This sequence comes from Callaeas wilsoni, assembly GCA_013398955.1. NCBI lineage: Eukaryota > Metazoa > Chordata > Aves > Passeriformes > Callaeidae > Callaeas > Callaeas wilsoni. The sequence goes on from VWPU01009443.1 coordinate 37,110, forward strand.
ATATCAATGTATGTACAGGTCCCCTGCCTTTTCCTCCCTCCCCTTCAGGAGGTTCAGTGACCTGCCACCTCCTCCCTTGCCAGAAGGGCCAGCAGCTGGGCTCAGCACCACCTGCCCCTTCAGGGAGCCCAGAAGATGAGATTCTGGGCCTTAGGCCTGACCTTTACCACAAGCAATGTGAAAGGGACAAAGCCAACAGCAGCGGTCATTTCCCTGAAGCTCTTCATGCCTGTGATATTAGCAGGGCTGGAGAGACCTGCCACAGAATAAATATTGCTATTTACTTTTTGTTTTCCTGGCAATTTCTAAACACCTAAAAAAATAATTTGAAAAAAGGTCTCACTCAGCTGGATGTGCACACACACAAAGTCTATGACACTCCAAAGCTGTGCCCTGCTGCCTCTCTAATGGTAGCTGCAACACACAGAAGTATCCCTTAATCAGAGTTATCTTAAAATCATCTTCCCGTGCTCTGCACTTTATAATTATAACATGCTAGCCAGAAGGAAATGTTAGATTAACTACCATCCACAACATCTCTTTGAGCAGAGATTTATAGAGAAAAAGTCATTTTAAACTGAAAGATATTCCAATCCATTCTCAAGAGTCCTGCAGAACATGAGTGGAAGTGTAAAGAGAATAGCCAGAACTAGTCATACAGACTGCTAATGTCAAAGATGATGAAAATACAAAGCTGTGTATTCCAGTTCTAGAGGAAGAAAGATTCTGCCTCAGCCTGCCAGCTAACCCTGGAAAAAATTCCTCTGCCTGCACCTCCCATTGCAGAGAGATTCCTTATCTCCCCCTCTCTGCTCACGTGGATTTCCTTTTTTTAAAAGTACTTTAAAATCTCCTGACTGTTTTGAGCCTGTCTTTGTGAGGCTGGGATCCACATAACGGGTTGTAATCTGCCAGGAATTCCCTTGATCCAGGTCACCACGCTGTGCCACCACAGCACAAAGGGTGGCATGGAGTGGAGAGCAGGAACCAGGGCAACATCAAGGACACAAACCATTCAGCTGCGACTAAATGTGAAACCACAGCCCAGCTGAAATAAATGGGGCATGTTTCCTGTAAAACCATGAAGCAAAAGAGTTCAGCAGCCGAGCTGCCAAGAGGCAAGAGCAGGAGTCAAAGGCACTGTAGCATTATATGTGTATCTGAGTTGGTTTATATGCTTGTAAAACTGCCCACTTCTTTTCACCTCTAAAATCAGTCTCTTCAGAGAAGCCTCCTCATACTGGGTGACCTTAATAGTCTATTAGGAAATGCTTTCATCTTTGGAAGTGCCCTTGCTTGCCCACTGGCCATGGAAAAAGCATTCTGGACTGAGGTGCTCTAACTCCGTGCCCGCTGCCAAAGCAGATGAACCCTGAGCCTACACATCCTCTTCCATATTCAGAGAGATGTTTCTGGTGATGCTATGGAAACCAGTGCTTTCCTCTACAGACACTCAAAGCTGCACTAAATATATTCTTTTACCAACTTTCCTTCTTTCAATGTTAGGACCATTAGGAAAATGGATGCTGGCGGGCTTTGCTCCTGACCTCAGTTCAAGCTCCCTGTGTTTTTCTATTAATCCCAAACAAAGAGATAAATGCTAAAGGTGGCTTACAAAACACTAAGGTCTGGGGAAAGAGTGAGGAAAAATGCTTATATTATCACACTGCTTTTCCACTTAAAGCAAGGGACTAGGTTAGATGCTGCACTTAGCATGTTATAAATTTGGAAGTTTCAGTTTTAAATCCCAAGGCAAATGTTGTTCAGCCAACCCTTCTCTTTCCAGAGAGAAACTTTAACAACTGTACCTCACTCTTAGTCCTTGATAACACACAGCTATGCAAAAGGAGAAGCTGCTGCAACTCAATCACTGAGTCCTGTCTCAAAAAACCAGGTATTTAATGCAGGACACTTCAAAGATGTATAACAACAAAAGGAGCAGGGGTCATTACTCCTTAGGTCCTTCAGTTTTAGCTTCTGGTTTTGAAATACATGTGCCTTTCTAATTGGATAAGGGTCTGCTGTTATTTTCTTAATTGTTTTACATATATCTATTCACTCCAAACAGATTAAGATGAGAAAATGGATCACACACCTACAATTTCTGAATAGACAGTACCTACCCGAGTATTATTTGAATGCATGCCATGCTGCACTGAAATCAAATGCATGTTCCATGGCATGTAAACTAAATCGCTACAAGAGAAGAAAAAAAGGAGCTAATGAATACACAAAGGTGAAAGACAAAATAAACAGAGCAAGCAATGAGCCAGATGACAGCGTTCTTTAGGTCATTACAAGGAGGCTGCTTCTCCATAGTGCTTGGTAGAAGCACCTATCTCTGATAGAGAGATTTCTATTGTTCTCTGTAAAGGCTTTTGCTTTTATTGGCATTAATCTCACTTTTCAAATGGACAATACATGGGTCAAAGCCATTTTGGACCACTCATATAGCTTGTCTCGGTGAACGTAACGGGCAGAATAGTCTCATGCTTCATCTTCCAGGAGTGCTGCTCACTGTTGCAACAGTTGGATTTTCCCTTTGGTTGCTGGGATAAATTGCTTTCAGGAATATTCCTGCTTTTACTGAAAATGCAAATTTTTTTTTTAAATTTTCCTGATTGATAAGAAAAGCCTGAAAATGTATCTCAATGCACCCAAAATGTTCAGAAACTAAGCCACAAACAATAGTAAGTCCAAGGTTAGTCCTTCTCTGTCCTCTGAATCTCTTTATTAAGTCGATTTTAGAATTTTCAAAGGCAAACCCATGCTTCCTAGAACCTGAAGGTTGTCATTCCCACTACTAAGCCCATACCCTAATGGCTAAAAGGGAAGCTCCCCTTTTGTGAAGAAATTTTCGTGTTCGAGGTAAGGATGTTCTGTGACCAAGACAAGACATTTCTCTACTTAACTTGAGCCCCGAACAACTTCAATATACTTCACGTGTGCTCTTATCTCTAGGGTTCTGCTCAGGAATTACAAACTGACTGCACAGGTGGGTGCCTCGAGAGCCTGGTACCTGCCTGTTCTCTCTTTTCCAGAGTCACTGCAGCAGCCCCTTCGCAGCCCACAGCCGAGTCTGGCTCTGAGCACACGGAGCCCAAAGCCCAGCTGGGGTCTGTAGGGTGGGCTCTGAGCTCAGCCAGCCCCCAGCCCGCTCCCTTCCACGCTGGCTGAGGGAAGCTCAGGCTTTCTGCCCGTGTAGATGACTCACAGCCAACACCGCACAATAAAACCTGAGTTAAAAACACGGGAGTTCATCTTCCCTTGTGTTACCCGTATGCCTGCAGCCAAACAGAGAGACTAAAGACACAGTTTGTCTCTTAGCTCTTAAATATTTAATCCACACCTTCTACATGATATTCTAGCTTCTAGATACAATCCTGTAAATCACTGAATGTCTGTAAGAAGTTACACTATTCTAGATTTTTTAATATTTCCTTCTGTGGCACATCCACATATGATGTGAAGGCTGATTAAGTTATGCCTTTACATATTCTGACAAGGTCTTCCAACAGTGCTCAGGAATATTTCAGGCAAGAGAAAGAAACAGTACTGAAACACAGAAACCTGGCAATTCTCACCCTCACAGATAATCTACTTCAAGTCCATTCTAAATGCTAAATCCTTCAGAAAAACAGATGCAGGATGTAATAGTGCAAGACAGACAGATATAAGAAAGAAAAAAAAAGTGGGTTTTTTATTCCCCAAAAAAATTTTTGTTTCACTACAAATACATAATTGAAATTAAATGTCTTTTCCAAAAGAAAAGCACATTATACTGATAAATTAAGTAAATTGCTAAAGGACCTTACCCTGAGAAACCTGAGTCATCACTGGTGATGGCTTCTACCAGGACATTGCTGCGTCATTTTGTAAATGACATTTGGTTGTCACTGCATTTCACCACAGCTGAATAATAAGGGATTTATGAATTGTGGGCAGGATTTTAAGTAGGATTTGTCAGCAGGATTTTAAGTATCAGCAGAATTGTCAGCAGGATTTTAAGTAACACAGGTGCAATTTGCATCTAGACACCCAGACAATAAAGGACAAATGTCCATTTTTGCTTTGATGCATTTAAGGTGGAATGTGGTTCTTTGATAATGCAAAAACAAGACTGTCCTGAACAGTGCTTTTGCCTATAAAAGATGTGAAGAGACAGGATGATGCTCTGCTTGAGAACAAGGTATGACTGAGTGCTTGATGGCTCAGAAACTTACAGTTATTTCTAGAATAGTCCTTCCAGGGAGTTGCCTACCATTTTCTATTGTGAAACAAATAATTAGATGCATTTTCCACTGTTGTTCACTAGAAATGAAGTCCCCTTGTTCCTCAGAATGAAACACTACTTGCGTGTAGAATTTTAATTTTTGTTTCTACTCTTTTGTCTTTCTGTTTAATAGTAAATGTCCTGATTGCTAAATGAAACTGGAACAAGATGATCTTTAAGGTCTCTTCCAGCCCAAGACTTTCTATGATTCTATGAATATGTAACTAAGCTCCATGGGCAGGGTTGAAGAAACTTCTACTAATGTTAGCAGTCAGGGGTTTTTTTCCACCTTTATAACATCCTGTAATAGGTTTTCAGGATAAGTTTGTTTATTAATTGAGTCTGTCATACCAGGAATACAAAGAGCATTCAAATTAGGCCAGGCTGGATGGAGCTCTGAGCAACCTGGTCTAGTGGAAGGTGCCCCTGCCCATGGCAGAGGATTGTAACAAGGTCTTTAAGGCCTTCCCAACCAAACCATTCTTCCAACCCAAACCATTCTATGACTCTGTGACTCTATTTTACAAAAGGACAAAAAGGCCAATGTCATCTTATATTGGTTTTTGGTAGCAGGGGGGCCACAGAGGTGGCTTCTGTGAGAAGCTGCTGGAAGCTTCCACCATGTCCAGCAGAGCCAATCCCTGATGGCTCTGAAGATGGACATGCTGCTGGCCAAAACTGGGCCAGTGAGAGAGGTTGGTAATGCCTCTGTGATGACATATTTAAGAAGAAAATCACAAAGGACACACAGTGTTTCTCCTAGCCAGA